>LXGU01000036.1:0-169687 GCA_001640685.1 Catunica adiposa
AGTGATTGGTTGAGATTTCGACGTAGTGTACAAGTTCCTATAGCGCCCAGGAGGTGACTGACACTAGTGGAAAATCTGGTGCCCCCGGCCGGATTTGAACCGACTGTCTTTCCTGTGCAAAGTCAGGAAGACCTCCAAGTGTAGAACCACTACACCACGGGGGTTGGTTGATTTGGGATGCCGCCCGGGATTCACGATCATAATCACCAGTAAACACAATAACACCCATATCAAGGGGACATGGTCTAGTGGTATGACGGATCCTTAGCATCTTGAGACTTCTCGTCTCTGATCTGGATCAGGTCCGGGGTTCGATTCCCCGTGTCTCCATTTTGGTATTCACTTTTTGCCGTCAAACCACCGTATACTTGGACATCTGGAGATTGTATCCTCAGAGAGATAGATCATGATGACGAGGCCCTTTCCTTACTAAGGAAATGTCTTTTTGGGGATGAGGATAAAGCCGAAAGTGTGGCCGGGTTCTACCAGTAGACAATGCTCTCTCTCACTCTCACTCTCACTCTCTCGTGCACTCCGATACATAATCAATCGGTAGCCTTACTGTGATTTGATATCTTAAGCCTTAGAACTTCCATAGTCTACTTTACTTTCTATAAGATATATGTGATTCATTTTAGGACCCAACAAACCACACCATTACCTATATCTACTCCGACTTCTTTTCCTTAACTTCTCTTTCCTCCTCCTTCTCAATCTCTTCCAACTCCTTGCTCTCCGCATACCACTGTCCCGCCTGCAAAACCAACACACCCACCAACACCAAGGCCAAAATCGTATTTGAGGCCGCCAACACCCTCAACGAATCCTCTCTCCCCATCCAGATCTCACCCTTTACTGCAGCCTCCTTTGCCTCCGCCGCCCACTCCGGGTCCGTCCAAATATCGGCTGACACTGCACGCAGCGTCTTGACAATGTTCGCCACATAAACACACACTCCAATAAAATACAAAATCAACGACGCCCCATCGAACAAAAAGTTGGCTTCCGATGGCCGGAAGAGCTTCAAGAAGAACCCGGCGAACCCAACGGACACCACAATGTTGAGGATGCGCCCAATTAGAGGAGGCGCTTGGTGCATCCAGGCGAGGTGGGTGGCGAGCTGGTCGTAGTAGGTGGTGGGGACAGGATCGGAGGTCCAGAGGAGGGGATAGTCATATGGGAATGATGCGAAGAGGATGCCCAGGAAGAAGCAGGTTGCTGTTTGTGCAAACTTCAGTTAGCAAGCTATTATTGATATCGAAAGAGCATGTTAAATAGATACTTACGTCCGATGATCATGAAGGTTGCGAATGAGCCAGTCCCGCGATAGTCACGGGACGTGCTACTCTTGGAGTGGTCAATCCACTTCATATTGTATGTATCAGGCTAATACAGGCACTTGTTGCGATGATGATATTTGTATCCTGAGTATTTAGGCCTGTGGGATGAAAAAAATCAGAAATTCGGCATCAATAGTCTTAATTGAGATGTAACTTGACAAGATTAAAAAGATGTAATTATAATATCTGGATTCGATGGAGATTTTCAAGCCAGATTGGAGTTCTGCTCATCGTAGCGAAATGACGGAAGTCTTGAAGGAAGATCCTAGTCCATATAATAAAAGAGGGTTAGGGTTATGATGATAAGATGTACTGAAGGGATTGATTTGACTAATGGAGATTATTTGATGGACAAACTTAAGATTGCATAGGCTTCAAGTTCATAGTAGGTCAAATTGATTTCTCTTCGTTTTCTTTTTTAAAAAGAAAAAAACCGCAAAAAAGAAAAAAGAACAAAGAAAATATATCAAAATTCCAGATTTATTTTCATATTAAAATCCAATTATCCCACCTGGGAAATGACTCTTTATCCTAAACAGATTTGTAGCAGACCAACCATACCATAATCAACAAAATAGAACCAAGCAAGCCCAACATACAGTAATTCCAAGCAAAACCTCTTCGCCGAGACCCAAACGCCCAAATAACAAATCAAGCTGCCACAGCACTAGGTGACTCTAGTGTATCACCTGCCTTCTTCTGATCTTCCTCCAGAATCGCCGCCTTTAGCCACTCGCCACGGAACTTAGCTAGATATTTCCCGGCCATGGGCCTGGCATCCTCAACTGTAGTTTTGAGTTAGTATCAAGATTTTCCAGATCTTACCATACACTATAAACCAACTTACCATCTGACCACACGCCCTGAATAGCATCCAACGCGATCTCTTTGACAGGCGGCCGCATCATTACCAGATACAATAGACTATTGAGTACAAGAGACACCACAGTAGGATCACGACAAGTCTGCTTCACGCGTGTCAATATAGGCTCGCTTAACTCGGGAATCTCAGAGAGAAACCGCGTCAAAACCCTGTCACCCGGATGCAGATATGGCAAAAACCCATCCAATACCCGCAACGCCAACTTGTGATATTGCGGCTGATGCTTATCATTCCCACTGCGTGCTTGTACTCTGTCATTGTACCATTCCTCACAAAGCCACGAGACTGCTACGTCGATGCGCTTCCGGAAATCAAGTACAATATACTTGTAAATCATATCGCGAAGCGCATCGCCAAGTGCATTACTCGGAGGGCTAGATGAGGTTGTAGTGATTTCGGAGCCCGTTACGGTCGGCTTTGTTTCGAAAGATTCGGAGGAGGCTTCGGCGGGCGAGCGGCTGGCGATACGGATCAATGTCGTGATCCAGGAGTCGCGGTCCCCAGAGTTGGCAGCATATTGCCGCCAGCCCAAGGGACCCTTCTTGGCGGTTGATTCGTCACCGGCGTTTACACGGTCCTCGAAGACTTGCCGCAATGCAAGTTGACCCATCCCTAGCGCTGATTCTTGAGTTAGAGGAGGTGCCGTGGGGAGCTTGAAAGCTTCCAGTGATAGTGAGGCCTCGGGCTTAGGAACTACCGCTTGAGTGGGCTCGCTGTCCATTCTGTTCAGCATCTGCTCATTGTCTTCAGCACCGTAGAAGTCGGGCTCGTAGTCGTCGTCGTCGTCGTCCACCCCAAGGGGTTGTGTGTTCGGGTTCATCGTCATTTCAGGCGCCGCTCTCAGGTCGTCAAGGCGTTGTCGAATATCTGCAATCTTCCGTTCAAGAACCGCGGGTTCCGTGGTGGCGAGAGCTTGAACCACTATTCTGGAAACCAGGTGCGCTGGAAGCATGTGAACATCAAAGTTTTCGACCGTAGCGGATGTCTGCTTGCTCAATGTAAAAATATCCGCAAGAGTGTGAGGACCAGGTCCCAAAGGGGGAGTATCGTATTCCATCCCATTTCGCGCAGGCGCCTGTTGTGACTGTGCTTGTGCCATACGCTGACGCTTTGGATCAGACTGGGAGGTGTTTGGGGGCTCCAGCGGTCGCTTGCGACCAGCTTCATCATGGAGATTCTGTCCTCGGCCATTGAGCCATTCCATACGCTGGTGAATGCGCGAGTTGAACGGGTTCTGGGGGTCGCGCTTGATAAGACCGTACAGGAAAACGCGAATAGTTTTGGAGATTGATCTTAAGAGAACCTTCTCTTTGGGTGTCATGTTGTTACCAGCGCATCGGTAAGGGTCGTAGTTTAGAACCACATTCAGAATGCGGCCCCCAAGGTTCTGGCGGGTTCTCACGAGAATCGTGATGCAGTTAAAAGTGGCATCCACTAAAAGACCATCACGTGAGAGCGGGTTTCTATCCAATGATTAGTACCTTTGTTCCCTCTGTAGTTCATCAATCCAAGCTACCACATACATGTTGTTATCCTGAAGCGTATCCAGAATGCGATCCAACAAACCATGAGCCTCAGCCTCAAGCATTCTATGATCCAATAGGCTGTGGTTAGGTGGGACCTTGTCGAGAGAAACATCCAGTCCATCGCCGCGCTTCTGTTCGTGGCCCACAGATGGGGTCTGGGCTAGCACAACCCGTTGCGCAAACTTGACGCAGCAGATCCGGATCGAAAGGTTAGCAGTGTCCCAGATGGTGAAGATCCGCGATTTGATGCCTTGCATCCGCTGCCATGTGATGTTATCATACGAATTCTCGATTCTATAGTGACAGATTGGTTAGTCAACATATATTGTCTCATTTATCTCGGCTGGGGAGACCAGTACTTACGTCCAGCGCATGGTGATGGGGTAGATACTGGCACAAGTCAAGATAACACTTCTCAAGACATGGGGATCTTCATTCGGGTTGTTGAGGACCATCTCCAAAGTATCCAGTACCCCACCAACCTGCATCGTTTCTTTATCCTTGGTCGACAGTGCCGGTGTCGCAAATGCTTCCGCCAAGAAGTCCGCACCCCATCGCCGGAGTTCTAGCATCGGCGAGCTCGGTTGGACAATCGGCAGCAATCCCTTGACAACGTCGGGGTAAAACTTGACGTCGCCCAACACGAGCTTGCGGGCGTCGTTAAGTTGGCGGATTTGATCCTGGACGCTCATTATGATGAAATCCGGTGGTGTGCGACTTATGTGAGGATATGTAGAATTTTAGGCAATCGGTGATCCGTAGCAAAGCTGAATGGTCGCGGGGAATCGGGAGGTCTTGACACAATGCAAATGTGGCAGTGATTATGCCAAAGTTGTGTGCGACACACACACACAGCAAAGCGCAACAATAAACGCCAGAAGGGTTTATGAACACGCTTAGATCGATGGGAAGTCAGAGGCGGTAAGGACGACGGCTGTATCAAGTGAGAAATTAGAAAAGAATAGAAAAAAATATGTGTATAACCAATGAACAAATATGGACCCTGCTCACTAGGACTGTGGCGTGGAGGGGAACGTTCAAATGGACGTTGCTTGATGAAGACTTAATTTTGGAGTGAAAAGTACAGCCAAAGCCTTGTCGCGATGCTTCAGTATGGAGAGCCGCGTACCTACTACTTCCGAACCTTGTGAGATTTTCACGAATTGTGTTTTGTAAATATGAGGATCTGGCTGTGGGGGGGGGGGGTTTTCGGTATATAGCTGGACTCTACATAATATCTATTACAAATTTAAACGTGAAATTAACGTTTTAACTACTAACTATCAAACCTCACACCTTCGTTAAATCTAGAAAGTCGTTTGCATCTAAAACCTGTAAAGTGACTTCATCAAGCTTCAATCCCTGACACAAGGGTTATAACTGGAAAGCTCATCATAACCCTATACCGAAAATTAACCGTCCCATGGTTCCCCAAGCCCCACTTTTCCATCATCGCCAACTTCAATGTACTAGAAATGTTATGGGACCCAGTTAATAGCGTGAGAACGAGACCCAAACGCCCCATAACTCCATATATCAAGATATATCAAAAATGCCTGCGTAAGTTGCATTAAACCGCTAGGTGATATTGATCATAAATACCTAACACCATATAGCGACCAATCTTACTACACCCGGAACTTCGCCCAGGGCCAGGCCCTCATTCGTGCCCGCAAGCCTTACCTCGTTAAGAACGCCGTCGTTGGATTTGGTCTTACCGCTGTCGTCGGTGCTGTTTGTACGTATATATACACCATGATAACGACTTGCTGTGCCTGCCTACTAATACTGTTAGACTGGTATACCCTGCATGCTGTCGGCCAGGAGAATTTCGATGATGTCAAGGTGCCCGATGCACCCCAACCCTCCAAGAAGGCGTAGAGAGGATGAGTTGACGACATAGAGAAGCTACGTTGATGTTATCACGGAAGAGGATGACATCGCGATGTACATTATTTGATTCCTGTTTGTAATTTTACTTGGGGCATGAACGGCATGGCATAATATATAATCACGCTATATCCATTCGTTGTATTGCAAAACGCTTGATAAAGTCATATAAAAATCGCAAATAGCGAAACATGGCAAATCCGAGAGAGTTCTGAGAAACCTCTAGATCTCACCGCCATTGAAAAGAAAACGCCACTATAAACATATAAAGCCGCCAGACCATCATCAAGTCAGACGAGGCTTCGGAGCCAGAACAATCAACACAAAAGAAACCTTACAACGCCATAGACCCGAGGTATAGTAACCAGAAAACCAGCATCCCAAACAAAATATCAGAACAAATCAGCCTTTTCGAAACCCTTCCATACAAAAACACGATCCATACGCAGACTCAATTGTATACAGTCCGATCAATAACTGCGTTGCATCATGATCTCGCCAAATCGACAGGTGGCCGCAGAGGTGGTGACATGACTGCATTAGACACGTGACTCTGTATTCTAGACTTTGCCTGAGGTCCACCTGATGACACGACGGTTTCCTTAGACTTAGCTTGACTAGCGCGACGACTAACGGTAGTAGTTTGTGAGGCCACCGACGGATTCCGAGCAGATACACCATTAGGCACAGAAGTGGCAACCGGTGTGGTGGGAGGTTGAGCGGGCGTAGAGAGAAAAATAGCGGCGGCGTTGTCTTCGGCGGTAGAAGCCAGCATCATCTGATGAGCGTTGGCTTTAGCCGCCTTTGAACGACCGCGGGCAGCAGGAGCTTTGGGTTGGGAAGCTTGGACTTGTGCCTGGAGCTGGGCTTGATAAGAGGCATACGCCTCTTCTTGTTGGAGTTGTGATTCAAACATTATAGCCTTCGATGATGCGTGTTAGCGGTGCATGAAATATACTTAGGAATGATATAATGACAAAAGAAAATTGAACTGACCTTCATAGCATTGATGTCGTCCTCAATCTCACCATCCGTAGCACCGTGCATGTGAGGAACAGCCGGAAAGCCAATATGCTTCGCCATGCCCGAAAGAATAGAAACCTCGGTATTGTACGCCACAGCATTTCGTGTTTGTTGTGCCGAATTCGATGGGAACATCAAAGCCACATCGGGAATACTGTGAGCGCGACGTCTGGCTAGCTGAGTATCGTACCAATCTTGCTGAAGAAGACCAAGGTACTCCTCGCGCTTCTCCCGCATGGCCTGGTAGAAATGGGACCATATTTGCGTACGAGTCGAGACAGCTACTTCCTCTTGGGATTTGAGGGTGTATTCAAATTGTTTGTTAATATGGGCCATCTTCTTCTCGTAGCGCTCATCGATGCACTGCATCATGGCGATATATTCGGGGTGGTAAGGCTCATCAGTAAGTAGTGACTGCTCTTCTTTTTCGAGCTTTTCCAGACGATCTTTGTAAAGCCTATAGTGAGGTCATTTGTTAGCTGGCTTATGGGCCGAGTTGGTAGTTTAGTGGGAAAACTGACCTGTCTCTGAAAACGATAAAGCGAGCCTCGATACCATTCCATTCTTCAATGGCAATACGCTTCTTCTCCACTGTGGGTTCGTTAGTTAGGAGCTTAAAACAAAAAAGACTATCCATGATATTCTTACTTTCTTCTTCATTTCTCAAAGCCGCTTCGGCTTCCTCATCAAGATCGCCATCGTGGCCACTGCCACCATCAGCATCATCTTCTGTAGCTAGGTCATCGCCATGGCGGGTAGGTGAAGTGTGGCGGCTCCTAAGCCCATTCAACCGCTTCTGGTCTTTGGCGGGAACTCTGTTGAGATCGCGACCCGGGAGACCGTTGGTGGCGCCGGTGGACATAACCGTAATGTTAGGAGCGGAGTTCAGCGCGTCAGTCTTATTATTCAGTGTCCCAGAGACACTGCGCTTCAAATGGGGCTGGCCACTTTCGGAAGCGTCGGTGTCTGGTGAACGCTTTCTCTTCTGATTGGCAAGTTTCGACGCAACGCTGGGCAAGGGCGAATGCGGAGCGACGTCACTAGCGTATGAGTCGTCAAAGTCAGAGCCGACCGTGGGCGAATTGGCAGTGCGCCCACCAGGACGAGTAGGGGTTTTTTCAATGATGTGATCCCGATTGAATTGGTCCAAAATAACAGTCTTGTGTCGCTGGACTTGCGGAGTGTCAAACATTCGTTCGGTTTCGGCCTCAGTATCGTTGCCAGCATCTGACAAATTACTGTCAGAATCATCATCGTGGATATGCGGCTTCTCGCCGAGCACGACGTCGTCCATTTCGTCGGGGAGACCGTCCTTGTCTTCGACTTCGCTTAGAGGGCTAGTCGTAGTGCTAGCTTCAGCGTCTCCATTCGAGTCAAGCACATGAAGGCCAGAAACGGCCTGCGCGGCTGTCGCCATCACGGCGGGCTTTGTTATGAGAGGTAATCGATCGAAGGACCGGACTACGACGGAGCCAAGGTCGAAAGGGCGAACAACCAAGAGTGTTAGTGTTGCCGGGAACGAAACGAGTATTCCGTAATTGTAGTGGGTGAAAACGGGTGTCGAGAAGCAGAAGACAAAGGCCTTCGAGGGGCGGACGGGCTCAGAGTGGCGAGGAGCTGGAGAAGCGAAAATCGGTGGGCCACTCTCGAGCGTCGACCAACGTGCGGAGGGAAAAGCAGGAAATTAATGAGGTCGACAATTTAGAACGACAAAAACAAAACGTCTATGGACGGAAATAATAAAGTTAACAAGATGATAATTGGGAATTCAGACAGAAAAAGACAACGCCAATCAAGGACACAGGGTTTGAAAACAAGCGGGAGGGCTCAATATGGAGAGAGATTATTGGTTCCGGGTTACTACCAGAGGAAGAGATTCTCTTTGGGAGACGGACGGGGTCGATGCGATTCAGTCGCCTGCGAATTGTCATGGTACTCGTGCAGCAATCCGCCGGCTTTGGCTAATGGGCTGGCAATGGCTGTAAAGAGCTGGCAGGGTCTGGCAGAGGACGGCAGAATTAATTATATTTGAGAGCCGCCAGCTGCCGTGATAAGCTGTTTTCTAACCCTAGAACGTCATCATTATTGCTCGGTTCTGCGCGACAGCGGTTTAAACCCTGGAAAGCGGTGAGGCGCATTTGGCGAATGGCCCCACTAAAAAAATCAAATGGATATTTTTTTGTTAGTTTCGCCGGCAAGAACAAAGTCAGGCTAATCGTGGTGGTTGAGCCCAGTATCTACTGCATCGCGAATGTCAATTTGCGATACTTCTTTAGTAATTTTGGGTTACTTTATTTAATAATTTCACATCACATACCTCAAAATGGGCCTGTATGTTATTACAATCTCAAATTAGAGACAATGAACATATAGCTAACTTCCTTTAGGAGCTCTCTTCTTGGTGTCTCTTCCAAGACGGTTGATTCGTCTCTGGATGCGCTTTTCAGCTCCAGTGTAAGTTCTTTCTTATCTTACCATTTATTCCAACATAGCCTTACTAATTCATTATTCTGCTTCAGGTTGGTCCCGCCAAGCTCGACAAAACCCCCGTCCCTAGACCCAAGAAGCGGACAATTACAACTAAGACCGCCAATGGCAATGATGACAATGATGATGAGGATGAGGTGACCGGTTCCGACGAGGAAGAAGAGGAAGTTGAAGTCAAGGAGACTGCCAAAGAGCGCAAGCGCAAGCGGAAACAGGAGGATGAGGCTCTTGAGACTAAGTATCTCGAGAAGCTGGCCGCCGAAGATGACGAGGAAGAGAAAGAGAAGTCCCAAAAGCGTCTCAAGGGTGACAACTCCACTTCCGATGCCGAGAAGTCTGACGGCGACGACGACGCTGTGTCTGATGCCGAATCTGACGCTTCGGAAGAACTTGTCCATGAGTCTCTGAAGAAAGACACCGCCAACAGCAACGCCAACATTGAACTCGAAAAGGCCAACCGCACTGTATTCCTTGCCAATGTCGCTACCGATGCTTCTACCAACAAATCCCAAAAGAAGGTCCTTATGGCCCACCTCTCCACCATCCTCGATACCAAAGCCACCCCCGCCGAGTCTATTGAGTCCATCCGCTTCCGGTCGCTCGCCTTCTCCACCATCGCCATGCCTAAGCGTGCTGCCTTTATCACTAAGTCCACGCAGGAAGCCACCACAAAATCATGCAATGCCTACGTCGTCTACTCCACACAAGCGGCCGCCCGTAAAGCTTGCGCCGAGCTCAATGGTACCAAGGTTCTTGACCGTCACCTTCGCGTTGATTCCGTCGCCCATCCTGCCGCCACTGATGGCCGTCGCTGTGTCTTTGTCGGGAACTTGGGATTCGTCGACGATGAATCTGTCTTCAACACGGATGCGGCTGGTAACACCGAGCGCAAGAAGCGCAACAAGGTTCCCTCTGACATTGAAGAAGGGCTCTGGAGAGTCTTCGGCGAGCAGGCTGGCAAGGTTGAGTCCGTTCGTGTCGTCCGTGATGCCAAGACCCGTGTTGGCAAGGGCTTTGCCTATGTCCAGTTCTATGATGCCAACCATGTCGAGAAGGCGCTTCTTTTGAATGAGAAGAAGTTCCCCCCCATGCTTCCCCGCAAACTTCGTGTCACTCGCGCCAAGGACCCCCGCAAGACCAATAACGCCCTCGAGCGCAACAAGAACAAGGCCGCCGCCACCGAGAAGGCCAGAAGCGCCCCCAAGAGCAACTCGCTCAAGCATATTCCTAAGGTGACTGCTGAGGAACAGTCGATGGCTGGTCGTGCGACAAAGCTGCTGGGCCAAGCGGGTGCCAGACGGCAGGCGCGCGATGAGAAGAGCTCTCAAAAAGGCAACCGGCCACCAAGGGCCGCAGGGTCTGGTGTTGGCGTGGGGAAACGCCCACCAACGATCCAGAGCTCAGAGACTGAGGTTGTGTTAGAGGGTCGTCGTGCCAAGGTCGATGATGGCAAGCCTAATGATATCAAGTTTAGCAAGAAAGGCAATGGTGGCATCAAGAAGAAGAAGAAGCCCACTGGTCGTCGTGCCCAGCGGACATCGGAGTGGAGGAAGAAGGGTGCCAATTAGAGACGTGAGGGTAGTTAGTAGTTATTTGTTGATTTACCTGGGTTTTCATTGGATTTATCATTTCTGTTGTAAAAGTACCTTCTGGGTCAGGTTTTCATATATCACTTGGGCGTTTACTGCTTTTTTGAAATAAACGGAATTATTGTGTTTTTTCCAAATACTTTGTCCGGGGAATGTGGATATAAAGTGAGGGGCCAACTGTCCATTGTCAAATTTTCAGCAAGCATGTTGCCACAGGTGAAGTCACGTGTCAATATATGATATACATAGGTTTTGTCAACCGCATAGATGGTTTCCTAATAAGACTCATTTTGCACGCCCCAAAATTACATGAAGATTAAAAAAGCCTTGTTATAAAAAAATCAACCGCTCCTATGTCTAATTTTCCTAGACATCGAGCACGCAATAAAGAAAGCCGAATGAAGAAGAAAGCTAAACCGTCGCGTCTCAAAAATCGGCAAAACAAAGAACCAACGCAGTGTCAAACAATAAATCCAATGTGTGAAAAAAGTGAACAAGTATAAAGTCAGGCCCATTAACTGTACAGGAAGGAATTATCGAAGGCCTCCGATCCACGTCACCCAATATCTCATATTGTATATGGTCATGTGCAAGGCGGAAGTACGATGTAAGAAAATAAAAATGAAAACGACGCCAAACAAGATGTGAGACTAGCACTTAGTACTCACCCTCAATCTCATCCTCATAACCACCCTCGCCAGCAACCTCCTCGTAATCCTTCTCCAGGGCGGCAAGATCCTCGCGGGCCTCAGAGAACTCACCCTCCTCCATACCCTCACCAACGTACCAGTGGACGAAAGCACGCTTGGAGTACATAAGATCGAACTTTTGGTCCAGGCGAGACCAGGCCTCGGAGATGGCGGTGGTGTTGGAAAGCATGGATACGGAGCGGTCAACGGAGGCGAGTCCGCCGTCTGAAGGAGAGGCAGTAGGCACGGCGACGGGCTTCTGGTAGTTGATACCAAGCTTAAAGCCAGTGGGGCACCACTCAACCAGGTTGAACGACGCCTTGGCCTTAACGGCGGCAACGGCGGCGTTGCAGTCACGAGGAACGACATCACCACGGTAGAGCAAGGCAACGGCCATGTACTTACCATTGCGGGGATCGCAAACAACCATTTGGTTGTTAGGCTCAAAGCCTATGAAGTTAATGAGTCAGTCTCTGATCCCATGCTCATTTCAATAGATTAGATTTCAACTTACACTGGAAGGTAAGATCATGGACCTTGAAGCTCTCATGCGAGCTCTTGTTGGCAGACACAACGGGGGCGTAGCTGATCAGAGGGTAGTGGATACGAGGGAAAGGAACCAGGTTGGTCTGGAACTCGTTCAGATCAACGTTGAGGGCACCATCGAAACGCAGAGACGAAGTGATAGAGGAAACAACCTGGGCAATCAGGCGGTTCAGGTGCACATAAGAAGGACGAGAAACATCCAAGTTGCGGCGGCAGATGTCGTAGACAGCTTCGTTATCGACGAGGAAAGTGCAGTCAGCGTTCTCAATGGTGCTGTGGGTGGACAGAACAGCATTGTAGGGCTCAACAATAGCGTTGGAGACACGGGGAGAGGGGTAGACAGCAAACTCGAGCTTGCACTTCTTGCCGTACTCGTGAGCGAGGCGCTCCAGCATGAGAGCACCGAAACCGGAACCAGTACCACCACCAAAAGAGTGGAAGATCAGGAAACCCTGGAGAGAGGAACAGTTGTCTAGATGCGCAATTCATGTTAATAATGTTCAGATCCATTGAGACGGATTGTAATATGTTTATAATAGCACCCTCACATTGTTAATGTGATGTGAGTTTCGGTGCGCTCCCTTGGAGCTATCATTCTAACAGGCCTATCCCGTTTTGGCTTATATGCTATGCTCCTCGACCTTTGTGCAAGGGGGGTAAAAGGTACCATTCAATATTACGGCCCAGGAAAATGGATGGGGTAGCGGTGAGGAGCTGCCTGTGGTGTAGCAATAAGGAGGATCTCAACAACGAGATATAGAAAATTTTGGTATCGCAAAATCAATAACTTACCAACAACGCGACGAATGCGCTCGCTGACATTCTCGACCATCTCCTTGCCAATAGTGTAGTGACCACGAGCATAGTTGTTGGCAGCATCCTCCTTGGCGTTGATCAACATCTCAGGGTGGAAGAGAGACTTGTACTGGCCAGTGCGGATCTCATCAATGGGTGAGGGGTCCAGATCAACGAAGAGGGCGCGAGGCACATACTTGCCAGAGCTAGTCTCGTTGAAGAAAGTTTCGTAAGAGCCGCCCTCCCCAATGTCCTTGATAGCGGGGTCGGGGCGACCATCTTGGCCAAGACCGTGCTCGAGCAAGTAACTATAAGATGGAAATTCGATGTTAGCCGACGATGTGTAGGTATCTAGGATGTGGCGCAAGAACGGTAATGGGCAGTAATAGTTGATGGCAAGATCAGGGGGTGATAATCCGGAATTTCAGTTCGGTAATGGTGATGATGTGATCGAAAGGTCGGATACGTACAGCTCCCAAGCAGAGTTACCAAGCTGGACACCAGCCTGGCCCAGGTGAAGGTGAAGAATCTACGTGACAGCAATTACATTAGCACCACAGACAAAAAAAAAAAAAAACAGTACGAGACAACGGTAACATGATGATATCATAAATGATGCCAAATTTCAGTAGGCGGTACAAGACCAATACGATTGACAAAACAGGGCGCCAGCACAATATCCGTGGAGCCACACTAGCAGAAACTCCCTAGCTCCTCCTCAGCCGGCGGCGCTACAATCCGGAGCCAAAGTGGGCACTCTGAACCCCGTATTTTCCCGCAACATCGGCGTCAGTCCCGCCCACAATCGCCCACTCGGCTGCGCTGAAATCCAGCGCAACTGAGCCACTACTTCGTTACATGTTTGGGGGGTCTCTCCAATAGGGATGAGGACGGTAAACATACCTCGCCGTGCATAGTGAAGGCAACAAAAAGAAAAATACAAGGAAAAAGGAAAAAAGGAAAACAAAGACAGGCGCAGAATGGGATATCAAAAGCAGAAGAGGACGGAAGGACAAAATAAGATTTTAAAAAAAAAATCGAAGAAAAGGAAAAAGGAAAAAGGGAAGAAGGAGGCTGAGGAAGCGAGAGACGAGGGCCAACAGACGCTGAGGATCGCTACTGCCAGCCAAAGCAGACGAAGCGAGAAGAGGCAAGGTATAGGGTTGAACAAGGAAGGTAGCCACTTCCCTCGCCTGCTACAATTTGATGAAGCTCCACGCTGCAACAACTGACTTGCCACTGCCGCCGGTGGCTACTGCTGCTTTCGAGCTGGTCCCACCCCCCGATAAAAGCACGGCAAGAACCAGCATCAGCGCAGCGCCAGAGCAGCGAGCGTGCGTTCCTGCTCCTATATGGCCTTCTCAGGACACCACGCGAAGACAGGAACATGCATAAGAATGGCTGGCAACTTAAGCATTCCCCTCTCCTCTTCCTTTGGCTCCCCCCGCGGAGCTACTTTTGAGAGGGGCAAGCTACTCGTTACTCGCAGCTAGATCACTCTCAGGGATCCCCAAAGCCCATCATACACCGACAAACAACCCCTCAGAGCCTTGCGTGCCCAAGGCAATGGCCGATCTAGCAGGTGATGATACAAACGCTTGCCAATTTCAACTGATCTTGTTTCGCTAAACTGCCTACTTGGTCGTGCTTTCCACAATGGTCATCCATTGGTTGGGAGCTCGTGGGAAGCTGGCCCTTGGAGCTATAAGCTGTCCCTGAGAATGGAATCGAGTTACCAATATCTAGGTTACCTTGGAAGGAACCACTAAAGTAAACAAAACCTTATGGTAACCACTCTAATATATACTCCAAAGACTCGATATCATTACTATCATCACAGTAAACCATTTTTCACAATATTGCGTGGCCAATTGCTCATTTTGCTTGCTAAATCTACCATCTGCACCAACTCCAACTCAGTTTCCCCTCAAAATCGCAGAGAACCCCTAGCCCGCCAGCCCGCTCCCAATTGCAACGATTCAGGGGTTCCCTCCAATCTCTCCTCTCCGCTGGCACCAACCTTCCCTGTTTGTGTGGATCCCCCTCTCCCAATTTCAACCCCCATCTTGTAGCGAGACTAATAGATTTTATGCAGGCTTTTTTTTATTTTTTTATTTTGGAGGGTAACAATAACTTGGGACAGTGTCAAGGGTTGATATTTAGATTACTGACAACTTGTATGATGCTAAGGGTTTATAGACTATAAATCAATATCAGATTTTGCAACATAAATAAATGTAGATAGGAATCGGGTGATTTTATTGTTTACTACATAGAACAGAAAGAACAAAGAAAAAACTCCCAAAACAGGGACTTATTAAATGATACGCTCATAATAAACATCCACTAGTGGAAGTGGCCCAGTGTAATTAAAGCTGTCATCTAATCTAATCTCACATGTCACAAAGTCCTTAAAACTCACATCCTTCTAACCACGCCAGATTAGAACCAGAAAATAAATATACCAGGGTTTATACAACCCTTACATTAGACATCAGGATTTGGTATTGATAATTTCATCGTCGTACAAAGTTGTGATCACCCTCTGGAACTGGTTGGATATTCAAATATTTGGAAGAATATTAATCTCGATTTATGGAAAAAAGCAAAAAAGATGTCCAATAAATTACGCCTAAAAACACAATGCAGATTTTGTTTTACTCCAACATGACTTTCTGTCCAATAAACTCCGTCAATTCCTCTAAGCCCACAACCGACAAGTGGTATCCGCTCCGGCTGACACACACCAAGGATGTCTCCCGTGCCAATCCACATCCATAACACCCAGCTTATTGACAATCTTGTGACCGCGGAGCACCTTAACTGGCACAATCGTCGGGTTCTCCATGAGATCCGCCACCACCTTGCCGTGGAACACCTGGATAGTACCGTCATCTGAAGCATCTGCGAACAATGGGAAGCCACCACGGTGGTACCGCACAGCACGGACCGCTTGGTTGTGGAAACGCATGGTCTTGTAAGGTCTCGCTGACAGATCCATATCATGCCACAACAGACGTCTGTCATAGGAACCAACGATGACATTGTCACCGCCAGGGTGGATATCGAATGACGAGATCCACCGGGCACCTGGCTGCAGCACCTTGATGAGCTCCTGTCTCTGGAGATCATAGCAGCGAATAAGTCTCTGTGTCGCCACAAAGAAGTATGGGCGTGTGGGATGGAAGTGAGCCGCCTGGGCCAACCCGGGCAGTTTCCGGAAAGGAATCTGCGTCAGGTGCTTGCTAAGCGTGTGGACAGCAACTGCACTGCGCTGACCCGTCGGGCTGACCGTACAGAAGAAGTCACCGCGGCGGTGCCAGCTGATAGTCTTGATTGAAGAGCGGACAGTAACCTTAACCAGGACACCAGCCACTTCCATCTTGCTACCGGGACGAGCCCATTTACCGGGGGGGTCCTTGCGATCGCCCGAGGCAGTGGTGGAGGCACCGGCCTGTTTGCCACCAGTGGCGTGGCCGAAACCGACATCGATGACGGCGCGGGAGGCAGCTTCGACGTCACTAGTGAGAATGTCGAGAGGAACCATGAGGAAGACGTCCTCGCCGACGGCGGCGGCGATGACCATAGCGTCCTTGGTAGGTCTCCAACGGACACAGTCAATGGGCTCCTCAGTACTGATGCGTGCGGACCACTCAAGGTGACCGTTGATGTCATGAACACGAACGATACCATCGTCACCACCGCTGGCAATCCAATCACCATCGGGCGAGACAGCAACAGAGCGCACACGACCAGTAGATCCGTGGAAGATAGTATGGCAGGTAGTGGGGTAAGGGCGCAAGTCCTCGGGCGACGGCAGCTTGGGAAGTAGCGAATCCGGATCGATGTTGAGACGGTTCTTGCGTACACGGGGGGCCAAGTACAGATCCAAGCAACGGTCGAAGCGCTCCTTGACAAACTCGCCGTAACCAGGAACCTTGCGGAGCGAATCGTATGCTTGAGGAAGGTACTCCTTCTCGCGCTCCTCGGGGTCCATGGCTTCCCAGGCCTCGCGTTCCTCCTTGGTAGGCAGGTACTCCGGAGGCGGGTTGTAAGACAAGTCATAGCCCGGAGGCGGCGGCTTGGGCATGGGGATATGCATGATGTGCTCCTCGCGGGCCTCTTCATTGGCCCAGAGGTCGAAGAACTTCTCCTCTTCTTCCTGCTCCTCCTTCTCTTCCTCCTTGGGCTTGTATGGTAATAAGCGACCCTCACGGATGGCACGCACCATCTTGGCGACACGTTTGGCCTCGTGCTTGGAGGGGATGAAGCGGCGCTTGGGCTCGGGGGCTGCACTCAAAGGCATCTTCTCTTCATGACTGGTGAAGTATTCGACCATTTCCTATGACGGCGCATGGCTCGGTTAGCTAACTATACTGTTCCACGAGGTGCCATGATGATCCCAGGTTGTAGTTGCACTATATCCCCACTGCTGGATTGTAAAACCTCTACACTAGCACGTGTCTAAAATTATCACTGCAGTCCGACATCCAACGCTGGGTTTGTACCAAAGTAGATGGAACTTTGTACTTGTGCGTATGAATCACCACCACCCTCAACTGACCACTAAGAAGGTAGAAGTTTAGTCCCGCCGCCATCATAGTAAGCATATGCCGCCATGACGCAGGAACTTTGCAACAATCAGCCCCGCAAATCCAATGACAAACAAACGGTAGAGCATCAGATGTACACCACAAGATATAGTGAGCATGCGGTGGCGAGGACAGCCGAAGGCACCGTTCCGTTGAAGGACATGAGCTGTGCCAAGTGATGGGCAATCATGCTGGGCGCATGTCTCCATAGGCACCGATATCAGTGGCGTGATAAATCCGAGGCGGCATGGAGAGATCGCGGGATGGTGGTGGTGGTGTGGACAAGTTGAATAGAGGGGTGGTGGATAGTACAGTGGCTAATCAGAGGATAGAGAATGGCAGTAGAGGGATACCAGAATCGATCCCGCAAGGCATTTTTTTGGCGCTTTGCTTATTAGAATAGCCACATACAGCAATATGACCGACAGAGGGGTGTCAAACAAGTCAGAAGATATTGCTTACACCCCCTAGGTAGTGTGGATAAATACCAAGGACAGCATGAGGTACATCCAACAGTGAAATAATTCGTTGATAGTAGGGTGTAATTGGGAAAGTGGAAGCGAGTTCCAGAGGGTAAGTATACATACCGGATAGGGGTCGAATCCCTCCTCCATTTCGTTCTTCTGAATGCGCGAGATCAACTCCAGTTCATCTTGCGAGATTTCCTTGGGCAAACCCGTCTCGGGATCCACCAAGTTCGTCCAGCCAGCCGGCAGCTCGATAGAATCCAACAACGAGTCAAGCGCATCGCCAGCAGCGGGACGCATGATCTTCTTTCCGTTGATATCATAACCAATGTGAGGATAGGTATCATAGAAGGACAAAGGGATATCACCGATGGTGTTTACAGGCTCGTTGGCGTCAGTGTCATCCGAGTCGTACACGGGGTCGATTTCATCGTACTCGTAGCGGACGCCACCGTTGGCATCGGTGGTTATGCGGTAGTTGGTCTCCTCCTCGGGGTTCTTGTTCCAGTTGGGGTCATCAAACTCGTTGGTAAAAGGCTGTGCCTCCTTGGGCCTGGAAACAAGCTCTGAGGTGGTGTTGGGGGTATCATTCTCGTCATCGCTTTCCTCTTCGGGCTCGCTGACATCAGGATCGCTGTCGAGTTCTTCTTCATCATCATCCTCCTCATCGTTATCGTTGATGACATCTTGGATATTATCATCGACTTCGTCCTCCTCCTCGTCTTCACTACCAGACAGGACGCCCTCGAGGTGAGCGTCAAACTCGTTCTCCGAGTCCGACAGAACGGCGTCATCCTCAACCTTCCGCTTGCGGGCGGGTGCAGAAGCTCTAGGGCCCATGGCAACTATGTACCGAAAATATTATCGAGTAATGTAGTGGTCAATTGCGCGCAGTAAGCGATATTAAGATGATAAGCCCGGGTGGTTGGGTGATCGGGACGTAGACCGAAAACTTATGGCGATCGTGGCACCGACTGAACGAGTAGCAGGTAGGGGCAAACGGGGCGTATGCGAACACCGTGCAGATACAGACTTTCAATATCTGACAAAGAAACCAGTACTTAGGTATGCAGTGAATGAATGGGCGACAATGGCTCTGCTAACACTCGTCGTCGTGATAGAAGATTCTAATGGGGGGCCACCTTCAACTATCTAAGGGCCTGGGCTTGTCGCTTCTATCGATAGGCTGGTTTCCAAAAACTTTTTTTTTCTGCCGGTCCTTCCTATGCGCGAAAGGATCTCACCGCCCTGGGTGGAGCCCCATCGGGGGTTTAGTGGGGGCAACGCTGTTAACAGGAAAGCAATGACAAATTCCCTAAAATGGCCGTGACACTAATAACAATAATAGGCAACTACGTAGTTTATGTGGGACAAACCTGAAGACTACAAATGACCAAGAAAGAATCAAGAGCCAGTATATAAAATGAAGGCAAAAAGTGCAGGATATAGATGGATGATTATTGTGTTCCCAAGTAACCCGACATTCTACTGTGTGAAAATGAAAATGCCATAGTGAAAGAGCGGATTCAGCTAAGTGATGGGTATGCAAGTAGTGCATGGAACTCCACTTTTATTATTGGTTGTGTGACGCCGCATGAGATATCATGGATCGAATGTAACAGGAAAGGCAGACTTTGTATTTAATAGATATGTATTTTCAATAGTAGGTGGGTGGCTTTAGCAGAAGATGCAGAGGTTCTCTCCGGTTACCCCGGTTGTCTTTGCCATCGCGGGATTGCGAATTGATGTTTCTCCCTAGAGCGAATTCTAAATCAATGCAATCTAGATCCCCACACCACATACATCGACACCTTGCAATACTTACTGGATATCTGCCGCCCCGCTGAATGTATGACTTTATGTCTCTACATTGGGTTCGTTTAGCTGGCCTTGCAGATAACTCCTTTATCATACCTACATCAAACATCAAAGATTTGCAACCACCGCAGACTGCCATGCAACTTTCTTTTTCCCATGAAGACATTAGCCATTAGCTTTCCTGCCCGACGGCCATGCTAGCCACCCAGCTACGCCACCCCCAATGACAACATGCTATGCATGAGAGCTTCATCGGTCCAAAGATCGCCGAATCCTTCGTATGTTCTTACATACCGTCCTGGCTGCAGGAACTCGCTACCCAACCAGACGTGCGGCTGACTAAGCCCGTTGATTGGTTGTTGGTTGTCCCATCCACACTCCCACGTATGTGAAAATTGACATCTGACATTTTCCACCATCAGTGATCAGTCGGGGGTTTACAAGTATGATTTCTTTGTTGTTTCAAGCCTTGGCGGCATTAAACCTGGGAGGCTACAGTTGACATTGGTGACTGGAAAAATTAGACACACATAACTTCAAATCAAGACTTGTTGTTAATATTATTGTCTGTTTGACATCCTTATGAGTCAATAGAAGTCTAATTTGTGTACAGACGGAATATATGCATTTATTTGTGTTAATTTGAATATTATAAAATATCAGATCCGCGAGCAAAACAATACGGCTAGCAATTTGCAGCTGGATTGCCGTATAAAACGATAGTTATTTGACCGTCAGGCTCTCCTCACAATATCTGGACCTAAGTTCTCTCAAAACAGAGTGGTTCGCGAGACCCGCATGCTATTCTCGTCTTAGTAACACGGGAAATAAATGCATAAACACATGGTACTACATATGGTACTATAACCGAAGCTCCTTCTCTCTAAATATTTACACCTTGGGTCTTGAGAGAAGATACTACTAAGCCAATTGGATTATCTCAGCAGGAAAACCCCTCACATGTCCCATACCCAAAATAGGCTGTGACTAAAGATGAATCCAAGGCAACTTGCATCATAGCTCAAACAGCATAGCATGCAAAGGTGCATACTAATGTGTGAATTAGCAGATAGATCTCGATGGTGGGCTTGTAAAAAAATAAAAAAGGAATTCCATAAATCCTCATCTAACTACAGAAGTATCCCACTGCATTAAAAGGATCCTAGTCCTGCATATATTAGACATATCCTTCACAATACATGTAACCAAGAGGCTACGAGGAAGAGAGAGATATACATAGAGAGAGATACAAGCGAGCCTGCCACTAATTAGCCCTTAATGAGTAAGAGATTCAATGACAAAGTATAGTATGAACAAGGGCGATGCCAGATGCATATTAACCAGATAGAGTGAGATCTCGGCATGTAGCAGCTATCAATTTGGTAACTTTGCTTACACAACTTCATACTGCATTAACTTGAGCAGGACGGAAGAGGCCAAACTGCAGAACTTCGCAAAAATCGCAAAAATCGCAAAAATCGGCCCTTTATTCGAAAGGAAGATTGTCTTGAATAGCGACGTACTTTGGCTGTTTCCGTCACCGAAGGACTCTGTTTCTGCATGTACATTTAAAGACTGTACACAAGGGACATACAAAACCGACCGCTCTGGATTTCTACCCTTTCGCATAGGCATAGTCGTGCATGTTGTGTCTCCTCGTGTACGTATATCTTTCCAATGACATCAGTGTTCTAGACAAGGCGGAACCAAAAGGCATCTAGCCCATGGTGGTACTTGCCACGACGGGCTCTCACGAAGACTACTTGTCTGTTGACATTAGACTCGGAATTTACAGAGGAAGGGGCAAACTCGAGCCGTTCGGCTGGTCAGGGATTGGAATATGGGTATTTTGAGGTCCGGGAGGGAAGGACATAGGCGTTCTGCTGTCTGGATTATGTGGGGAGCAAGACAAGATGGAAGATGCAAGAGGTGTTGAAGGTTGCTGCTAAATTTCTAGGGATATTTATAATGCCACTAATGAACAATAAGTGGTTGACCAGCTATAGACTGCCAACTAGATGGGTGATCCCAAGGTATTTCCATAACCGCAAGTAGGATATGACATACATTACTCGACGCTCATTTTGTGCTTTTTAGCTTCAGATACGGAGATACTAACTAGTAACATATCCACCTTCATCACTACAAGACACACATGCAATCAGTACAGATGAAACCGCCCACTTTGTTCTTTAACCTGTAGGTAGAACCAGATATGTGCAATTATACAATATCATACTTTGTCCCCTATCAATCCTAGACGCCACCTGTCGCACAGTTCCATCGTACTATCACCAACGGCTGTAAATACAAATGAAATTTTGAATCTTGTCTTCCCCCAAAGCAACAATCTGCTTGGCCAAAAATACGATCGACGAATCACAGCAGCAGTCATCTAGCTGCCTTTAGTCTTTGCCTGAGTATGTGGGCGTACAGAATAGCATAGATACACCCAGAGAGATAAATAACATATATGCATCTACCCAGGAAATGCAATGTCTAGATGTGGACAGTCTTCTGTAAAAGCCGGGACTCGGCGGCAAACACTGCACAAGAGCAATGGCTGCACACGGTTTGTGTCTCGGCGTGAACTTCCCAAATGGGAGAAATATAATACAAATACTGCAGTTTTCTCAAGTTAGGCGGGGACTCGGGGCGCATTGAGTAAATTGCGGCGTAGAGTGGGTGTATGCAGGCATCAGGTGGAGATGGCGTGTGGGGACTAAGATGTGGAATCTTGGTAGGAGTCTCACTGCTAGTTAGTCGCATCTAGTCCAGTAACTGTGCCCTGCCAGTCCGCGTGATAAAATATATTTGTCTTTGTTCATCACTTTCTTTTTTAACCAAACTCAAACGGATTCTAGATTAGAACTTTGTATTATGGTGGACCGGCTGTCACATTGCAGCCAGGAATGCAGGTTCTTGGGGAAGATATCCCAAGGCCCAACGCCTCGGACTTTCGGCTCTGGCCTCTTCTCTTCGGTCACTTAGTCCAGATGTGGAGATAAACCCCTTATATGCCGTATTTTTCGGCACATCAAGGCAGAAGTTTGAAGATCGCTGCTAGTCAGCACCGTTAATTATGTCGCAAGAGAGGAAGGGATGGCGGGGACACCTCGGTATTCTCAATGGCGGTGTGATTTTGAAGGTCATGGTAACCAAAGTAAATGAAGCGGTAGACAACTATCTGACAGTTGGCAGAGTGGCAGTACTGTTAGCAGGTTTGTAAGTTCCATATGAGAGCAGCCGGATGGGATTCACTCACACGAGCTGAGTTTTCAAGGAACTTGTTGTCAGACTGGTACTCGGTCAAACAATTTATAGAGAGAGTAGGAGAAATAATGGACATTGGGTGCTATAATATGATCAATAAATCTGGGAGCATTAATATACCCCCATAACTAAAACAGTGTACAATTCTTTGGATTCGGTTACTGTAATCGGCAGCAAGTGGGACATAGGGCGGCACTTTAAATCAGTGATAGGGGTTTGCAAATAATAGTTCTCCAGAATATAGAGATACAAGTTCTGAATAATGCCAAATGCAGCTATCAGTCCAAAAGCCCGCAATCATTGAATAGCATGAGCATGGGTTTTGATAGATGTATGGACCCCACCATAATCACCTAAGTACACGAAGGGTCTCAAGCATGTCTCGTTTTCTTTTGCACACGATCGACCACAAGTCAAGAACGTATTCTTCAAGATCACTCAGCCTCTTTGTCTAGCCAATTCCTCCCTTCTTGGCACATCTAGTTCACTGTAGCACCTCCTCTTCCATCGCCGCCCCGTTTCTATCCACCATAAGTTATCACAAACTACAAATAACACATTATAAACAGACAAAATGGAGTATAATTAGCCATACACCACTCACGTCCCAAGCTCATAGCCGATTCTATCAACCAATTAGTCAGGCCTTGGCCGTTAATCATCCAGTCTGTCCAGCTGGAGACCCGACATGGTATAGATGCATTCGATGAGTGGAAACCCCCGCTCGCAGTGATGTGGCGGGAAGTATTTTACATCCTCTTGGCGGAACGGATGATGTATTGGGAAATGCAAAGGCTGGCTCTCTGGGTGCATGTGATAGTTGGCCATTAAAATTGGGCTAAATGGTGTGTGCCCGGATTTTAGGAAATTGCCCACCAATAGACGACAAGCTGTCGGTCGGATTTGCGGAAGAAGATGGCCGAGAACTATGCAGAAGATATGTAGATTACCAAGAGATGATTACTCGGGTTTCCATATAACAATTGGGCAATTATGACTAAACAGTGACCGACCAAATGCAGTAATGATTGTTTCAAACAATTACTCAACCTTGACCGAATCATGTAGCGTTCCTGCCAATATAAATTATGCACGAATTCAAGCCAATAAAGATCAAGAATATCCATAATTATACATCACACAATATGTTTTGCTTCAAAGGTGCCAAAACAGCTATACTGGCGGCAAATATCCCCACTCAATACTTCCGGAAACCCCAGGTATGCAATCATGTAGGCAGGTGGAGTTAGGCAGGTGTATTAAAGGCAAAAGCAGAATTGTTATATATTGCTACCACACCAAATGTCGATCTTTTTTTATTGATTGAAAACCCGGAGAAATTGGCATCTTCTATGGCTTTTGGTCACTTTGGGACATTTCCCCTTCTGGGTTTTGGCCGTTGTTGATTGATAGAATGTTCCTTCTGTACTCCTTGTTGCTCTTGGGAGGTCGGGAGTTAGCCCTAAATAAGGCCCAGTAGATATCCATATTCCGATTGGAGATACAGGGAGATGTTTTTTTTTTCTGTTTCCTTTGTACCGATTTTGCGTGTGCTGCATCTGTACATGGTCCTATACAGACTATTCGTCCCGCTACCACCTGTCTAAATCGGACATATCGGATATAGCAGACGATATAGGTGGGTAGTTATGAGAGTCAACTCAAAGACTGCCAGACAGCCGGCCAGCCGGTCCAGACGGGTAGAGGCAGGGAAAAAGATCAGATTTCTATTCTATATTTAACTCTGAATTCTTACTCTGATGGGCCATAAGATGGTGGTGTGGAGGAATAGATATATTTGTGAAGTCCAATTGTCGCCAGTAGATAATAATACATACCCAGTGCCCCCTCTTTCTTATATGCCGCCACAATCCAAAGGATTCTCGAGTTTATTTTTAGAAAACTAGGTTCATTGCTTGCCCTTGAACATGGAGCCCACCAAGTCAACAATCGGCCCCGGATTGTTTTCCCGACCTCCCCAAACTTCCTTGGGTCTTGCCCCAATTAAATTATGGTTACAGCAGCAATCCGCCCACCTGGTTCCGAAGACACATCATCCCCATCAACCAAATGCAGATAATTCATCCAGAAAAGATATCGTCCTCATATTTATCCCCAAAACAAGACTAGTCGTTCCCAGGATCCCCAATGTCGCTCAGGATCCCCAATGTCGCTCAGTGATCCATCAGCTCACCTCCCGTGTCAAGGCACAATATCTCATCAGTTCCAAAATAGAAACAATCCCCCTCGCTGCTGATCCACACATCTGCCCTCTCTTCGCATCTCCTTCCTATTCTCATCACGATGGTCTATCTGCACCTCCCCATTTCCCCATTGCTTGGATAATCTGTCTTACATTTGCTTCCAATTAAGGATCTCACATGATGGCCTCGATGGGCTGTGGTAGCTCCTTTATCACCGATGTTCCCCGCATATCACAGCTCCGTAGTTTGACAGCAGATTGGCGCGGTGACGTCCCACGAGGCGTTCTGATGCTATTTTTATCGCGGCTGTAGGGCGGGCCAGGAGATATGTAGGTTTTGGCGCGGCGGGACGGAAGTAGGAGTGGTTGGGAACGGATGGGCGGTGCCTGTTGGAGTGAACGGAGGAGAGACCATGCCGTTTGGGGTTATTATTTATTTTGGGGGCTGATGGCCAGATGGTAATGAAGTAGCACTGAGCGGTGGATTTCCTCTTTTGCTATAGTCAGTTTGTAGGTGTGAGGGATTGGTTATGTGAAGATGCCACACAAGTGCAACCTGCAAGTTCACCAGACCTTGTTGTTGATCTATCAATACTTTGGCATTCATTCCCATCGCATGTACTGCACTAGGCCGCTATAAGTAAGAAAATGATTTTGTGTTTATGAGTGTATGTGATGGTGCTATTATCCTGAATATCTGAGATACGTTAAAGGCTTCAATCCAGAACAACCCTGTATTGAATATTACTGGGTCAAGAGGGGAAAGTTGCTCTGTGGTCTTGGGTTGCGGGGCTCCTTGTTTGGCCGCTAATGTTGTGTGATATTGAGCAGACAAGTCTGAATCTAAGCATGTTGCAGATTCACAGATAAGCACAAGTAGAAACGCAATACCAAGAAGCTGCATCAGGTCAATATTTAAACTAGCTGCTTGCTAGTATCACGTAGTAATTGAACCCTCCACTGGCCATGCTAAGATTCTAGAAAGAATACTTTCTATTGTCGCATCCGGTTTTGATGACGTGATAGGCTTCATTGTTCAAATCTATAGGGTTAGCCAGAAACAATACAAACCCTTGAAAACAATAAGCTTGTTTGCCCTTCGAGTAGTCGTCTATTTCCTGTTTTCCTGTTGCCCGATTTATGAGATAATATTTGCCGCTTCTTCGGCTTTTGACTACTGGTTTTTTTTTCAACTGCACAAGGGACACATTGAGATTTATTCTGGTATACTTTTGAAACAATCAAAATTATCGTCTAGGCAAGGTTAATCTGCTAATCTGCTAGGCTTATCGTGATCTTCACTTTAGTATAATTAGCGGAATTTATCTAGAATGTACCCCCTGAAATATATTGTTCCTAGACAAATTTCTAAGCGACCCTCTTATCTCTGTTTTAACGATACTACCCGTTAACTGAGATGGAAACTACGCTTAAGAGATTAAATTTAGGGAAACCGGCTTGAGCTTGGACACTGAACATTTGACAAATGAAGGGAAGGAACGAACTACTCTGCGATTGCTGTTTATTGTTTACAGTTAAGGCATTGATCAAAGAGGTGTCAAAATATGCTACCATTGAAACCAAACTTTAAACATTGTACATGCACGCAATATTGCTCTAGCTTTAGAGCACACCGGTATCCACCAATAAGAGCGCTACCAGCCGAAACTATTATCTACAGTGGGCCATGCAGTGTCTCTAGTGCACCGGTTGAGCCTGTAAACTACAAGTGCCTGCTGGAGCTGACAAGTTTCGACGTATACACGTATATAGAAGATCAGGAAGTCACTTTCGGGTAAGGGGCGGCTATATTTGGTGTGAGGTTGCACATAGTTGTCACTTTGGAAAAGACATGAGCAATGCCCCTCAATGCCTACTTCATGATATTGCATCAATTTTGTGTTTTTTGGGTTCTTGTATACAACTGCTCCGTGGCATCGGAGTCAGTCCCTAAGATGAATTTGTTTTTCTTCGTCGTTAAATTCCATTTCTGTTGTTATGTTGATTAATAGTGGGGCAATTAACCCGGTATGGCTTGGATGATATCATGCATACGCCTGAAGAAATAGAGACATAGCAAGGCGTCTTCACCGACTGACTCCCCAACTATGTCGGCAATAATTGATGTGATGCCCATGATATAACGAGAAAATAGCGAGACATTATCGGGCCTACAGAATTCTTTTAGGTACAGAACCCAAGCTACTTACATTGATCCGCCTTCTACTAACTATACATGTGTATCTCAAGTAAGACGAGTTTCTCCTGGTCATGTCCCTCCCTCATTCTGGAGGTCTCTTTGTTACCCCACCTGGAAAGTCCCACAACGTAGACAGGCACACACCAATCAAACTACCCTATTTACCCGCGTCGTTTGTATATGAGCCCTCCCTGATGATCCAATTCCTGCTTGCAAGGCTTTCTCGGGCATCTTCAATCCTGTTCATACTCTGTACAGACACCATTGAGAGTTCAGTAAACCTGTTAGTCATGCAGATTTACGGATAGGGCAGTCTGGTACCATCCCCGTGACTCTATAACAGTTCTGCCGTCATCATGTCTCATGAGCTATAGAGGAGACAGGAGGTGGTAAAGAGCCAACCATAATACAGTGATTGGTTACTACTATCTTCAACACTGCCTTGCCTGTGGGGGCTAAACGCCTAATTGGTCATGATGGTGGGCTTCCCTCTTCCCGCGTCTCTACAATGTGTACTTAGCAAGTAGGTTTTACAGTCATGTCTTATGCGCGATGAGATTTCCCGGGCTCGAAGGATAACGGGATCCATGAGATAACCAAGTGGTGATACCAAATGAATGAACAGATAAAATCATGTATTTCTTCTTTCTAAATTTATTGACGTCAAGATACTATACAACAGCTGATTGAAAACATGAACTGATCCAGCGATGACAGGGCGAGGGTGATTAAAGATAAATTCATAGTAATTATTTAGACCCCAGCACTGACTTATATCAACGTTTACTCGGGACTAGGCCTGATGTCTCAGACAAACAAGCTCAATCGATTAATTCGCAAATTTAATACTAACTAGGTATAGCGTGTGGCATCTAGTCAGAAGCAGTTTAGTCTATACACACACCCTCTGTCAAGCTGAAGGATTGAAGAGTGAAGGGTGTTGATATCTCTGGGCACTCTTCTTAACTTATAAACACTACATACATCCTCTTGATATTCAGAATAAAATCACTGTATATCATTTTTCCAGACACTCAAGTCTTCTCACATACAATTATTTCAATCATTTATCACCAAGATTATCTCTAACCTAAGCTTTAGAATCTAAAGCCAGTTGTTCATATATATATACAGTCTTGCCTCTTCTACTCGTCGTTTCATTATTGCGTTGTTGCTGTTTGACTATCAAGACAAGACTTTGGCAACCAATACATACATATATGCATAAAGTTGCCCTATTCGTCGCTTCCTCCACTTCTATACGTTTTTGATTACCCCACACCTTCTCAAAAAGACACCCCCCTTCGTCTCCATTCACTATATATCAGCTCGACGTCGCCACATTCAATTTACATCTACAAGCGGTCTCGAGATCTCAAGACTTCACTTCTTCATCACAGCTTCATACTTGTTTTTCTTTACATTCGTTGCTTTTAATCTTTCATCACATCTTTGCTTTGTCTCGTCATTATCATTCATCATTATGAGCAACAGGACTCCCCGTTCTAAGCCTGCCACCACCAAGGGTGGTATCGTCAAGCACAAAGCTTGCGATGAGTGTCGTATGTATTTCCTCATTACATATTCCAGGAATTATAATCCAAGCAAACAAAGAACTGACCTGGTGTCGTATAACAGGTAACCGGAAGCTTGCCTGCTCCAAGCATCTCGAAGGCTGTGAACGCTGCCGCAAGGAGAATCTAGCTTGTATTTACTCTAATCAAAAGCCTATGGGACGGCCTCGCAAAACTAGATCCGGCCCTTCAAGTCCCCCTTCACCCAACAACCCTCCTGTTAGCCGCCGGGCTAGTATAAACTCAGGCACCAGCTCCATGCCTGTTTATCCTCCCGCAGCTTCTCCTTCAGAGATCACCAGCAACTCTGGATCTACCCCGGAGGGCTCTCAGCAGCAGCACCAACAACCATTATACTATGAAGCCCAGTCCGACTTCCCACTGTTCGATGCAGGAAACAGTCCCATGCCTATGGATGGGACTGAGGTTTTTACTACGCACTACACCACTCATGAAATGGACCCTTACCTACCGGTCACTTCGCCCAGCAACCACGATATTTACCTTGGTAGTGGTAGCGATCGCAGCCGTTCATCCACCCGGTCCCCTATCGCCTCTCCTCTATTGGGGGCTTCTCTTATGATGTATCCGTGTCAGTGCATGCAAGAGATGTCGGATTTAATGGATAACTTCCCGGGTCACGGGTTGCCTATTGATGCTATTGGGGAGATGCCGAAGTGCATCATGGACTGCGCTTTCTGCGAAAAAAACATGGCCATGACGCCAGGTGTTTTGTCACCCAACCACATGCCATCCTACTCCGGAATGCCGACGTCAGAAAACCACATGATGGATATGATGACGATGGAGTGGGTTACGCCTTGGGATATGTCTGATAATTCAAGCTATCCCATGTTTCCGGATCCTAGTTTCTACCAAGGCTAAGGAAACGAGTAGGATATGCTTTGATGTTGATTTTGCCGATGCTATGGGCATTTTCAAAAATGTACGATGATGCCTCACGACAGCCTTTTCATTTCTTCCTACCCATTTTCATTTTTCTTTTCTTTTCTTTTCTTTGGCCAGTTCATTATTGCTTTTGTTTTGAATGTGGTCTTTTCTTGTGATATCCCTTTATCTTCTTTCTCCTTTCATTTTCATTTTCATTTTTTTTCCTTTCTCCCTCTCTGCATTCTGCATAGGAGTTGGCGGTACATTATACTGCCTTCCGATTCTCATTTTGGCGTCTGGCATGGCGATGAACTTCTCGTAGGTGTTGACACATATTTATGTGAACAATACGAAATTGTTCACGGAGCTTGTAGGCTCCTGATGTTTTCTTGTTTTGCTTTATTCTGATTCCCTGTTGCCACATTTTTCTGCTTGCATTGGCTTTTAGTTGGGATTTGGTTGACTTTTCGGTGCGACATTGTTTTGTATTTGGTTTCCTGATTTGATCTTTATTTTTGTATCTATAAAACTGTCCGGTTATTACCTGACATTTCTATAGCACGATGTACTGGCTACACTTTCTTTTCACATATGTTATTATTCTGTTGGATAATTTAGTTTTGGTGCGATAAGGAACGGTACAGATCCGGATCAGTTATATAACTTCGTCCTGGGATACTGCGACTCTCCTGTTTTGAACTTTGATCATACAATACATTATTATTTTACATATCACGTTACTTGTCTAAATATGTAAGCCTGCGATAGTTACATGCGAAAATGGTCCCATGGTTACCTCTGGCTGCCGCGTAGAGTCTGTTCACCATTGTGAAAAACCCGACGGCTTGGCAACACTTTAGGGAATCTGCATCAGGCACCGGATCTTGTGGGGTCGTTGCCCGGCTAGTAAGCAGCAGACACTCTAAAAGAATTCTTATGTTGTGTTCATGGTGGGGAGGAGGGTTATGAAGGAGGACAGTATTTCGCGCGCGCGCCAAGGGGACCAACCAGTTGAGGTGACTTTGTTAGTTGATGATGGGTGTCCTTTTCCTTCCTTCATTTCCTTGGAGTGAGACTGTAAGCGCGTTGTCAGACGAGGGGAGCAACGGGTTGCTGACTGAGGAGGATGAGTGAGGAGTGTTTGGATTGAGGGTTGAGGGAAGGAGAAAAGGCGAAGGGGAATGAAGGCTGTACTGGCCGGGAGGAAAGAAGAGAGCAAAATTCAAGAGGTAGTGTAAAAAAAAAAAAAACTTTTCTTTTTCCTACGTTTTCTTATTTCCTTTTCGTTTTCTTTTTCAAAAAAAAGACCAAATAAGTGCTGACCAGATGGTTGGTATCATCACTTTCTAAAACACGGGATGCCTCTCTCATCTTTGAAAGAGAACCATTCTTCATTACTCGTCATTGTCGTCCCATATGTGGCTTGGGGGTTGCTACCATAGCATCGGTAATGCTGATTCCTGCACCTTCGTCGCCGACCGGTTGGGCGCCGTAACGGAAAGGGATGGTTAGACAGTGCTTGCGTGCATCTGGACACGTACATAAATATTTGTATCTTATAATTTTACTGGCTACAATGCGCTGAGGGAAGAAATAGGTATTGGTAGGGGGCTGGGGTAGATGGCTTGAGGAGACTGCAGATACGCATGTAGGGAGGTCATTCTAGGACACACTAGCGACAGATGACGGGGAGCGGGGCGGAGTGCTTGGAAGATGGGTAGTCCGCCTTGCGGGGTTGACTTGTAGGTTGGGACGTAAGACTAAATACTAAATATACTAATCTCCCGCAACACTCACTCATACATAAAAAGCAGCGGAAGATATACATATTTCTTTTAGAAGGTGATGGGAAAATCATATGTCTCCTCTCGGTAACAATTTTTTTTAATTTAGTGCTGAGGGGATTCCAATTGAGCTATCTTAACTCAGACTCAGATGATATATCCAGCCGGGATGTTGGCCGATATGGGGGCGATCATTGCAGGAATGAGATTAACTGGTGTTGATGGGTACAAACGATATAGCAATTGGTTTTTAAAGGAAGATCCCGTCAGTTCGTTTAGCCCAAGCTGGAAGGTTCCAACCTGGTTCAACATGCTATCCTCGTTTCCCAAAACCTTTCCTTGTCCCACAATATCCATCTCGCCAGACTTCCGAAACAGGCCATATGCATTAATAATAACAATCTTAGTCTTGGCTTTCCCTTTTGTTGCCTTCCAAGATCTTCACATCCACCCTCGTCCATCATATTCTATCAAGTCTATAATAACAAGCAACCAAATGGAACAATGTTTCATTTTCAATCTCCAAGTCGTTAAATATGCCTACATGAATGGAAGGAGTTACAAGGAACGATATCCTTCCTGTCTCAGTGCCTTCCTTGACCTTGTACATAAAATCAGGCGTAGGCATAGGCATGGGTTTCCCAATATGGTAATTACCTAAATAGGATGGCGTCGTGGCACGATAACAGGGGGGTAGGTACCGTAGATTATATGTATGGACCCTGAGTGACAGTTACTACGACCCGGGAAATAAAACTTCAAGAGCTGGCTGGGCCTGACGGACACGGGTTATTGGAAACTGAGAGTAGTAATGGATGGACATAAAGGTTTCATTATCGTTAAGTGATTTGGGTATCCTGTTCGTGGGCTACGACACAAATTCTTGGGGCTTCTTAGGTGGTAGACAAAGAGTACTTGAGTTTTGGTGTGGCATTGGATGGTGGGTGGTCAGAGCTTTAGGGACGGCATACTGGCCAGGGTTGGAATAAGCGACAGGCCATGAAGGGTTAGGATATGTGGAAAAGTAGCCAAGATATACCAGAGCAAGAGAAAGAGCAGGTGTTGGTTGGTTTAGTAGAGGGCTCATGTGAAGAATAGTGGAAGCATTATGCGTAATTTTGACATATAGGGATTTTGTGGGTGATGAAATTGAAATCAATGGATTTATTAGGTTCTTTATGAGAGACATGGTTCAGAAAGGGACAGACAAAAGCAGGCGGCTACAGATAGTGACTAACCGTGACCGGGAGACAACAAGCTTGATTCCAGAAACATGATCGTTGTCAAAGTGAGAAGCCACACGCCAAAATTGTGATCTAGATTCCGCCACTCCACTAGTGGAGCTGCGGTAAAGTATAGTATATTAATATCACTTGCGATACCTTTGTCACGAAAGGCCGAAAAAAGGATTGCCAGTGACATGAAAGGGTCAACATGTACCCTGAAAGATGTGCCAGGAGCCCTGAGGAATCTTGCCATTTCTATATGCGGACATTTTCAGGCAGTGAAATGAGACAATATGCGCCCAAGTGGGCCGGCATAGAAGCTATACACGATCTCTGCAGTTCGGCTGTGACAAAACCACTACTATGGGTCTTGGGGAGACTATGGCGTCAAGAGGGGCCGTGGCCACGAGGCTAATGGATGTCGTGATGGTGGTAGAAAGAGTACCCAACAGGAAAATATCTCAACATTAATATTATATAATCTAGCGGCCTTCTTAGCTGTATGTAATAGAATAATCTACTAACCTGACAACGCAGCCGGCTGGGCTCATAGCGTTACAGTCACTACCCAACAGGACGATCAACCGCTACCAATGTTCGACCCATATTGCTCCAACTGCTACGCTTCAATCGAAACAACCACACTGAAGCCACACTGTATTGTATCATCTTCCCGGTAGGAAACTTATTGGCGGTGCCACCAAAGCCCCCCAACCTAAACATTGAACCCCCAGCCAAGGCCCTAGCAAGCTGCAGAATGCGGTTTACTAACCGAAGGAACCCTCCAATATGGCCTCGATACCACATAGAGCGAACCAGCTGGGCCACACAGATCACGTTTGCATGCTGATCTCTTGACCGGTCTGCGAGGATGTACCATTGGATGAAACTCTGGCTTGGGGTTTCTTGACTATGGCGGTGGGGACGACGAGGGGATGAAGGGACATGTGCATAATTAGGCTGGGCAGTGGACATAGTGGTTGCGGGCGGAGTACTATGGCCGGGCATTGTGTGGAAATGGAATTAACAAAGACGTCGTTACATAGGGACTGACTAATGGCTCAGTGGGTTTGGCTTTAGCGTGTACAACTAAAGAAAGGCAAGTAAGGAATTGTAATTTCAATCTCTCAGGGCTCCAGTGACGCGGCGCTGTGTAGAATGCCCTGAACTCTGAGGATGCGGCCATCCCCCCTGTCTACATATGAAATACTTGGGGGCATGTCAATGCCAAAAGCAATATTTCTCAAAACGGCAACTCTTTCGTCGAATGTCGTGTGGCTGCACAATGGAAATTGCGACACACAAAGTTCAATGTTGGTCCTGCTTCAGTTCTCCAAGCTTTGTCTGACAACATGGCGGAAGGAAGAAGGAACCTCACGATGTCTCGAGGCTGTTGTTTCCCTATGGATTCCCAAGGGGATTGGTGACGTTATGCATGGACTGGGCAATTCGAGTACTTTTGTTTAGTGGAAGGAACAAAGGATAAGTGCTCAAAATGACAAAATGACAAAATGACAGGAATGATGTGAACTACAATATGTTACAGATACAGAAAAGAAAACCCCTTCTTTTGCCTATTTTGGATAAACGATGGCCTCGAGTTGGTCATCTGGACTTAACATTATAATCCTATCTGCAAACTCTGCAAACTCTCCTCCCCAATCTGGCTTCATTACAAGGGAGTACCTATACTTCGACCACGGGCGGGTATCTAGACCGCTCCATTACTCATCGTAGATGACAAACTAATTGTTCTGGCATCATTCCGGGGGGGAACCATAGCCGCTCAGATTAGATCCTAGTGTCCCAGGGACTCCCCGCACCAATTTTCAAGTCAAGTACAAGCACTAAGATTTCAATCTTCCTACGTCATGGGCTTGGATCATTCCTTTTTTCTCTTTGGTTTCTTATTTCTAGTATAGATTATGGCAGATCATGAGATAATACTCTACAAACAGGGACCGCCAAATTACTTGTATGCACAGAAGACAAGTTGTCAATAATAATACCTATTGTTGCTATGATTTCTTTTCTTACGTATCGTCTGAGACCCCTTCTCTGAAATGCTTGCATAAAATCTATCGGCAAACGGCACGGGTTCTCAAACCTTTCCTCAGGACCACTCTCTCTAGTCAGGATTTCAGCTGAATCCATTTACCATCGATGCTCCTCCCCAACCAAATATTAACAACCAAGCACGGACAGAACCTAGATATTCTATAGCCATGAACAGGGGTCGGGACGAGGCCAGGACGTGGTTGTAAGGCGGCTGGGGGGAGGGCGGGCAGACAATGGGTTAGAGAAATGGAGGAGAAGGAAATTGCCGATAAGTGACCGGTGGATTCGGGCGCGAATGTGCGGCGGAGAGGGGTTTGGGTAGTCGGGACGGGATGTTGGGTGGCAATTAGTAGTATATATTGATGGAGAGGTCAAGAGTATAATTGTATGTGTTATATTTGTGGTGTTCTGTAGGACGTGCCTCATTGGTATGTTTCCTGTACGCATTTGAGTGGATAGTAAATTGAGGCCAGAGTTGTGTCGCTCACCGACATATGGTGGGATTTGCCGTTCTCATTATGTGAGCTTTGAAGGATCAATTATTACATGTTGGGGAGTCTGGAAGCCGCCAAATTCATTGTGTGATTTAATGCACGTAGCTAGTCATATATCGAGATCAAGCTCAAATACAAACTAGAAGACAGGTATCGGGGGTAAAAAAAATCCGAGATGCCTGAGTCTAGGGATGCTAGTGATCGTGCTCTATTGCCTCAATCTGGGAAAAGACGATTTAAAGCGGATGAGAGACGCTAGCCTAGCGAACGATCCAGGGGCAATATAGTGTAGGGTTTCTCCAAAAGCAAATATCATAACAATATCAATTCAAACTCAAGCACATACTGGACGCCTTGCTCCAGTAGTTACACTGACTAGCTAGTTAACAAGGCAGTCTGCTGACACTTGCAAACTCGCCCTCAACATTCTGCTTCCAGCGTCACATCGTCTCACTTGTTTGTTACCCTCTGAGTCCCCAAACCATGTCTAATTCGCCATGATGCTATCAACGAAATCTCAATGGGTATGTATTTATAGCATTGCCCAAACACAGTCGTCACTCTGTCAGATTTAACAATCCTCATTCATACATGATCCTACCAACCAGTCCAGGCCTTATATTTGTTCTGCCCACAACCCTCAGTCAATAAGGGTCATCTCCCGCAAACTCCAGGCGAAGGCTTCATCGCTTGGACAAAATGGCGGCCAGGGAAGTCCATGTAATGGCATGGCGGGTGAACTGGTATGGCGGTTGATGTCTGGAGGCAAAATTGCAGGAGGATGGCAGCTGCGTTGTAGGAGGCGGGCGGACTAGGCAGGGGGCAGTGACACTGGGAATAGCGGGCAGCGATCAAGGATTGAACGATGGGGTTTACTAAGGAAGAATATTTGGAATTATGCATCTAAATGGTATATACCCAATATGGTTAGATCCATCTTGATTCCAGGGAATAGGGCGATGGAAGGCGACCTAAGAGATCAAACGGGAGCAAGGTAGCGTCCATCTTGAGACATATGTATGGCTATCAGAATATTTAGGGTTGTTGGCGTTGAAAGTGAGACAAGTAGGTTGCTATTTTGATCTTATAGAGAGCTTCTATGCACACATCGTTTCCCTTGTAAAGGCACAAAGCGAAGCAAAGGGATAACCAGCTGGCCTCTCTGCAAATTCTGAACTGACCGATGTACATCAGGATAGCTGCCTAATTGTACTCGGGCGCCATGGTGTGCAGATGATCTTTCTGGCTACAAAATGACTTCTTCGGTCTGTTTATTGTCTGACAGTTGAATCTCAATGACCTTGGAAACCTTCAAAGTCCCCCCATAAATAAAGAAACAACCGTATATTCTCTCGCCACTATAGATCCCCCTCATCCCGCTTTACGTAGCTGAACACCCAGCGCCCAGTCACTATTGGGGTCAGAATGTGATATTGTCCAGCCCTGGATCCAGAACTGCAGCGTCCGCATGGCGATTCTAACTTGCTCACACTAGAAGGGAGGTTTGTCCGGTTCTTGGGGTCACCAAGGGAGGTTATGGCGGGCGTACAACCGGGATAATGTGCCGTTTTAAGACAGCAATATCAAGGCCGCGGAAGGCCCGAGAGACAACACGCTGCTTCGTAGCCTATGAACATTTGCAAATAACAGGGTTTCCATACCTTAACCAGGCCTGCACTAGCTTGAACTAGCGGTAGTAGACTGTGACCAACAATCACAACTGTATAAGCCACGCCTTGGCCTAGAAGCCCACATACCCGGAGGGAGAAACATTTGTATTTTGCATGGTATAATCCGGATGCCATCATCCATACCATCAAGGTTCACGTCATGATCAATTTCTTCAAGTGCTAATCAGGACTGAAGGCTCAGTATATAATTTCCAAAATCAAGATAATTCCATAATGTGACACGCGTTCCTTGGTAGTTGAGATCACAGCTTTATATTCCAGTCACACCGGTCAAGACTTCACAAAGGCCTGGGGCACTACTGTGACAACAGAAAAGGGGAAATGAGACCATTTTTTTCGGATCCGAAAGGCGATGTAGGGCACTTTCGGAGAAGATCTTACCGACAGAATGGAAGCGTGCAGGAAAGATCAAAATTTTGTGGCGGTTAGCAGAGTCGAAAGGGGTTGTGATGGGCAAGGACTTGGCTAAGTCATAGTAACATTACATATGTGACAGATGGAGAATTATATGACATGGAACTAGATTGTGATATCAACAAACGGCAATACAGAAAACTCCAGACTCCAGAACCCATATCCAAATACAAACAAAAGATATTCCAGAACATACGCTTAATCATTTTATCAATCGTCTTGCATATCCAGCATATCCAATTCCCTTTTCACCAACTCCCTGAACTCTTCCTTGCCCATTCCTGACCCTTTAGCCAGCATCCACAACCCTCTCACGCTCCTCCCGACATGCTGCCTGACCGCGAACTCCGTCTGATCTATCCTCGCAACTCTTGCCTCTAGTCTCTCTACTGTCTCCTCGCCTCTTGATGATGCCACTGACTCTGGCCTGGGATGCGCAATATCCACATTGACTATCGATGACCGCTCAGACCCCGCTCCGTCAACTGCCTTCATCTCTAGCCGCGTTTCGAGGAGATTTGCTGGTAGTTCGACCGTCGTCATACTCGAAGATGTCAGCGAATTACCCGTGAGAGTACTTTCGATACCTGCGGCTGTAAGGTCGTCGGCCTCATCGGGATCGTGGCTGTCAAGGGCAGGTTGGACATCTTCATACATATCAAAGTATGCGCGCTCAGCTGCTGTCATACCGCCATCGGCACCGGTGCCAGGCTGGAGGACATTCCGGAGAGATGATAAAGGCGCGGGCGACGCCTTAGCAGCGGGAGTGCGGGCAGGAGTACGAGAAGAAGTTGCCGCAGGCGTCGCTGCATTTGGCGTTGCGTCATATTGCGCCCAGTAGTCATCATCGGCTTCTTCTTCATCGTCGTCCTCTTTAGAGATGGAAGGGTTCTGGGCAGAGAAGGCTACCTCGGCGGAGTCGAGGGAGACAGAAGTGGCTTCGGGAATTGGAAATGTGACAGTGAAGACACCGTCAATTTTCCAAGATGAGCCCTTTTCCTCTGGATCATCAGTGACCCAGAGGAGTTTAATGCGTAGGCTATTAAGTGTAGGGAGGGTAACGTATGCATGAAGAGTTTCAACATCAAGACGTTGATATACAGTGGTGATATCTGTATCTTCCCAGTCGATTTCAACAAGTTCGGAAAGGGGGTGGACTTCAAGAGTACCAGAGCTGAGAAGGGAGGTGATAGCATCAGCCAGTGACGGATCTTGACTGAGGTGACGGGTCCAGGGACTGGACGGAGAAGCAAGGTATTTGACTCTTTGACGAAGGATGGGAGAGAGTGATGCGGTGAGACCAAGAGGAGCCTCGTGAGTTAATGAGCTACTGGCAAGGGCCGTGAGGAGAGGAGAGAGTGTGACCGAGAGAACATTGGGTGATAGTGAGGTAGGCATGGTGGGTATGAAAGGGCAAAAAATTCGGTGATAATGGATTTAATATTGAAATGAATGATGATGAATGAAGCACCATGAGAAAAAAACACACAAGAGACTATGAACGATATATACAAAGTTCATCTGTGATTTCCTGTACCCGAAGAAGCCTCCAAATCATTTGGCCCGTGACATCTCCAAGTTCTTGCCAAATCAAACTCAATTCCTCACTGGGTACATCCCATTCAACCAATGACAGCGGATCCTTCGCCCCAAGTGGGAACCTCTGAGTTTTGGAGAAGCCCAATAAGAGCCTGGATTAAAGCGGAGAAAGGGAACACAAGTCGTCACTTCTTGTGGATTGTTGAAGCGGCTGTGCAGGAAGGCAAGACAATGCCCTCTTGCTACTCCCAACAATCGTTGCGTCACTAGATGGAGGGAGGGGATTAATGGGTGAAGTTTCGGCTGTGATTTTACCAACCGAAAATAAGGCGGGGAGAGTCAAGATATTGGGCGTCAGGAGTTGGGGAATACTGATCGCCCGTTATTAGGCGCCCATTGCTGTTGTTGCTGCGGATTTATCTCGTGGTGGGTTTAATGGAAACAAGAAGGCACAGACGCATACTTGCCAAATAGAGGTACCCCGCTAACTATTGGCCAATCAACATCAGGACAGTTCACCGATGTATATATAAGAAGCAGGTACCGGATAGCCCTAGTTTGGTCGTGCCCAATTGTGCATATCATCTTGAGTTCTAATTTACAGAATTGAAGCCATTATGATTCTATAGGCTTTACGGAATGCTCGGTCAACTACCGGAAACATCGAGGTTTGCGCAGTCGGATGAACGGATAGTCGGTTTCATCGCAAGCAGGGAGCAACATCGTTATGATCTAAACTTGAACCAATTTGGCATAAACAAAGACATCAAGGAATTCAGGATTTATCATGTTTAAACCCTTGTATATACACTCACAAACCCTGACGATTCAATATGACGTCATGCATACATGAGGCTTCATTGATGATAAACTGATTCACAGAGCAAGGAAAGACAACTGGCCCGTTTTATTGGCCTGCTATAGTGGAGTTTCTGAAATCTCCCGCCTCTTCCGCCTTCTGGTATCGCTAGTGCTATCATTTGATCCGGTATTACTTCGGTTCAATTTGTCGGCGCCTTCACTTTCCTAGAAGGGAGAAGGCGCCCTGGCTCGCTTAGAATTATCGTGATTTTTGCTTATCGCATTGTCATCGCTGCGCAAAGCAGGATTTAACTGCAGATCTGAACAGACTTTTGTTTAACCATTTGGCTCGCTATATCTCCAAACAACCATAGAGATATTATATGAAATTGATCCAACCATCGAATATTGTTTATATACCAACAGTGTATACATAATTCAGCTGGCACGCGACTCTTTCACGTCTAACATATCCACCATGCCGTCGATAGAAACCGAACGAATCAAGGACCAGGTAAATATACATCTCCAATTATTGACTAACTGTCTACCGATTTTCCCATTTGCTAACCTCCTCAGGGCACCCGCACCCAATCCCTCATTGCCGGCCTCACCGCTGGCCTTGTCACCCGCTTCATCATCGCTCCTCTCGATGTCGTCAAAATTCGCCTCCAGCTCCAATCCGTCCCCCTCGACACCCCCAACGCCCCAGCTTACCGTGGCACTATTGCCACCATCCGACATATCCTCCTCCAAGAAGGCCTCACCGCATTCTGGAAAGGCAACATCCCCGCCGAGGTCATGTACGCAACGTATACGGGCGTCCAGTTCATTTCCTATCGGAATACAGCGCATTTGCTAAAGAAGATTACTGATGGGACGGGCTCACGGAGACTTCCGCATGTTACAGAGTCTTTTATTGCGGGGGCGGTCGGCGGGGCGTCGGCGACAATTGCGACATATCCGTTGGATTTACTAAGGACTCGGTTTGCTATGCAAGGGAATAGCAGGGTGTACACGTCGTTGTACGCTGCCTGTCGGTCAATTTATAATGATGAGGGATATCGGGGGTTCTTCCGGGGACTTGCACCAACATTGGTGCAGTCTTTACCACAGATGGGTATCTTCTTTGCGTCGTATGAGACGTTGAGACAGTCATTGAAGCAATGGGACCTTCCTTTCGGCAGTGATGATGCTACGGCTGGATCACTTGCGGGTGTTATCTCCAAAATGTCAGTGTTTCCGTTTGACTTGGTGAGGAAGAGGATGCAGGTGCAGGGGCCGACGAGGTCGCAGTACGTTTATGGAAACATTCCCGAGTACTCAAGTACGTGGATTGCGTTTAGGACTATTTTTGCACAGGAGGGAATTCGGGGTTTGTATAGAGGATTGACGATTTCATTGGTGAAGAGCACTCCGGGGAGTACTATCACTGTGTGGGTTTACGGGCGTGTTATGACTTTCCTCAAAGCCCTTGAAGGCCCGGTTGAGCACAAGTTATAGGTTATAGTAGCATTGCAAAATTCAGCATGGGCGGCGTTCTTGGTTCAGGATTCTGTTATTTAGATTTTATCTTATATCTATCAATATTATAGATCATGATTATATATATTCGTAAATCTCGTCACCACGTCCCAAGATCATATTTAGGCCGCTGCTTTGTTCCGCACATTAGCTTCATCAGCCCGGCTAACACAATTCTCAATCTCCTCCCAGAATTTCTTAAGCTCAACACCGCGGGGAATTCTCACGCCGGGAGTTCCTGCTGGCAGCTTCTCGACAATCGTGCGGCCAGTCTCTGCTTTGCCGGCCTGGGCATCTTCGTATGAGCCCATAGTAACTACGGAAACCTTGAAGCGTTCAGGCGTCTTGGTAGCGTCTTTAGGGTCATAGTCAATAAAGGGGATCTCATGGTCAGTACCAATGAGAGCAATAGCCACAGCAAGGGGATCGTGGAGAGGGGGGCCCTCAGTAATACCAAAGACATCCCTAGTCATAAGTTAGCTTCTTCGTATTGGTAATCGTCTACCCTTTTCAACTTACGCATATGTCTTGGAAAAGAACATTAACAGTTCCACTAACATCGTCCTTAGGACTGTCTTGCCTTCTCCTGGTTTCACCTCTCCTGCTGGCGGCTCCTCCCCATACAGCAATGCCTTCTGTACCTCCTTCGTCACGAGCACCTTATGCGTCAAATCCAGCCCTACCATAGTCGTCTTTTCTGCCAACACTTCATTCGAAAATAACATAGCCGCCGCCTCCGGATCCACTAAAACGTTAAACTCCGCATATGGGCTCCAGTTCCCAATCCGCTTCTTCCCATTCACCTCCCCCAAAATCGCATCCGTAAAGTCATCGCCTACGGCTCCGCCCATCAAGCTAAAGCCCTTAATATGCCCGGCAAGATCGGGATACTTTTCAAAAAGGGCCGCCGCATTGGTTTGCGAACCAGTGGCAACGAGGAAGGCGGTATTGGGTGGGGTTGCGGAGAGCGCAGCGTACATGGCGTCGATGGCGGGGATAGTTTCATTGACAGTGGCAAGACCGGGGGGGAGCAAGTCGGTGCCGTCAAGGCCGGACTCGCCGTGGATAGAAGTGGCAGGGTCATGCATAGGGGCACGGTAGAGAGGGTTGGCATGGCCAGGATAGATAGTGATTTCTTTGTCCTTGCCCATCGCCGTCAAGAGGGAGGAGGCATTGGGAGTGGTTTTCCTGAAAAACAGGGTTAGGATTGCGAGAGTGTGTCGGGAGGTGAGGTAACTTACTCTAATGAGGCATTTCCAAAGACTGTAGAGATACCAAGCAGTTGGATGTTTGGATGGTATGCAGCAAGGAGAATAGCGAAGGCGTCCTGGGATTAGTTAGACATGCCTACTTGAGGATGACTTGGGGGTGAGACAGTATCGGCATGAACCGCTGCGAGGACTCAATAAAGTCATGGGGAAGGAAGTAAGCTTACGTCATGACCCGGGTCGCAATCAAGCCAAAGGGGAACGGGAGACATATTGAAATGTAAAGTGGATGGAGTGATGAAGTGTCCGATTACCGGAAAGTTGAATGTAGATTAAAGTTGGGATATAGAAAGTAAATGTGATTGGAACAAGGAAAGGAGCCTCAAAATGAAACCCTAGTATGAACAATTGAAAGTTAGTGACTCAGCTAAAGCGAAAAACAACAAAGGTATGTAGGATATAAAAGATATGATTTTCCAAGATAACAAAGGGAAATAACATATATAAAGTATAAACCCTCTAAAATCACCAACAGCTCGCGAGTCTGGTTATAGTTGTCTCTATTTCACAATCCGCCCAGCGCATCCTTGGCTCCTCCTTCCCCTCAATCAATAACCCCACACAATCTATCATGAAACCCTCGGGCCCCAACAAGCCCTAGGTTGATCTGCAATTATCCACATACTTATCTCACAATCGTGCTAAGGAGCGATTTCCCCGTCTAATGATGTTTCCGGGAGTCCCGTCGGTCTCCTATTTGCCCCATTTCCCTATCGGAGATTTTGACAGATCCGCGGGGGAAAAGAAAAGATCTGGTGGGGTATTAGCGGAAATTATGGGGCCGGTCATTTCCCCGCGAAACTAAGCCAGATAGGAAGGTTCGTGGAGATAAGATAAGACATATAGCAACGAAGATGTTAAGATTAAAAGATGTAAATGGCGGATATACAGGGCATTGTATGTATTCTGTGTAAATGATAATGACACAATGATGTCACAAATTACGTCTTAGGCCTTGTCTGACTTCCGCTGTTCCATAACCCTCAAAACATCTGCCGCATTATTCCCATCGCCCTTTCTCTTCTTCCCACCTCTCTTCCGTTCCTTCCGGCCACCACCACCATGGCCCTCGCCACCGCTATCATCGCCAGCGCCCCCATGCCACCTTGACAACTTGACCTTTCCGTCATCCTGGCCATCCTCTTCATCTTCGAATCTACTTGTTCCAAAGCCCATGTCCATGTCTTCGGCATCGCGATCGACAGATTCAAGCATCTTTCTCCTGCGTGCTTCACGGGCTTTCGCATGAGGATCGTCGTCGTCGGAATCGGCGGTGTCGATTGGCTTCATAGAAGCTGCTTTTTTGAGGACGGCTTGGATTGAAGGGTCAGACCAGGACGGGGCTTTCATGGTTGATTGTTCTGAAGCAAGGCCGGATTTAGAGTCTTTGAAATAGTTGATTTTTGGCCGAGATTTATCAGAGGTTGGTGGCTCGGTATTGGAAGTTGAAACAACATCCTTAGTCTTCTCCTTCTTTGCAGCTGAGACCTCTTTGTCAGAATCAGAATCAGAGCCACTTCCCTCGAGCCCAGCCAACGGATCATAGTCGCTCCCAGCATCGTCAAAGATATCTACATCTTCTTCTTCTTCTTCCTCTGCCTTTTCCTCCTTCCGGAAGGCATCCGGTACTTCCATTCCCAACGGTTTAGCTGTGGGATCAAGCGCCAAAGCTTTGTGCTCAGGCTCTTCATCTCCGGTGAACGCTGGCGCCCTCTTCACCTTCCTTTTCTCATGGCCATCCTCATCCACGATAATCAGCACTTCCCTGCCCTTGGAATCAATCTCAATTCTAGAGCCTGGCTCTTGCTTTGTGCCGATTTTCTTGAAGCGAGAACTCACTGCCGATTCTTTTGCCTTTGCCGCTGCTCTTTGTGCCTTGAACTCGGCAAGAATCTGAGCTCGGGATTTCTTTTGCCCGGGCGCACTAACTGTAGAAAATTGCCCCTTCTTTTCCTTCTTTTCCCGGGTGACTGCTTCAACATCTTGGGCAAGAACTGCATCCAGTTCATCGTCAACATCATCGTCGTCTTTACTTCCATCTTCACTTTCTTCCTGATCCTCCTGTTTCCCCCCGGTGAATACATCCTCTCCTTCTTTCACCCTCTTTAATAACTTGAAATCCAACCCTTTGACTAAGTGCGTAGCATTGATATCACCCTCCGTAATCTCATCCCTCCTCCGCTTAAACGTTTCTTCATCAATCTCACCCTCCTTCAACTTCTCCTCCAACTCCTTAATTCGGGCAGCCCGCTCATCGTCATCATGACGCTCCTTTGTGCGATCTTGATAGCCAGCTGCAAGTTTGACACCACGGGGTGCAATGGATTTGAAAATGCTTTGCTGTTGAGCGTGACGGCTGGCGGCAGACTTGGAATTGTAACTACCAGTTTTGGAGCCAGATGCACCACGGGGACTGTTGTTATAACATGTTAGAGATGAGTAACTATTAATTGGGGATATAACTTACATTGGCGCAAAGCCAGTACGTTTAGGAACGGATTCGCTGGATGAGTTCGGTTTGGACGATTTTGATTTTTCAGCGTTGGCAAGTACCAAATTTCGGAACTGGTCGTTATTCATGATGAGTGGTGTAATCGTGAATGAGCTATGTGATAATAAAATTAATTAACGTGATACTTCTGTGTAGTACTCACGATATCTTGGTCGCACTAAAGTTATGGTTACGGAACGCTGTGCACCAATCATAAAAAAATCACGTGACCGCGTGTAAAGAGATTCCAGGTTTCACGCGATGAATTAGGAAGCCGGTCGCGAATTCCGGCACAGACGTCATTGTAGGCATCCAACAAGCTGATTTAGGCTTCAATGTTATACTCTATTCCATCAATAATTATTTCTTCACATGAGATCTCTACCTTTATTTCTTCCTAATGATGTGAACCCAATCCATGGTTTCTCATGTAGTCCGTCCTATGATTATCTTATACCCTTGCCAACATACACCCCGGCCCCACTTTTACTTCCGACGTCCTCATTAAACAAGCCGTACCGGGCCCGGATTTCAGGCGGGCTCCTGTAACCTATTAATCATGGGTACACCGCTAGAGAAGCGTTCTTTGCAGATGCGCAAGAGCATCGAGAATCACAAATTTGAGAATGAAGATGGTGAAGAGTATTCGGCGAGTACGTTTGGGGGCTTTAATGATTACATGCGGAAGAAGAAGATGAAGTTGCAGAATCTAGATGCGCAGATTCGTGCAGAGGCGGCAGTGGAAAATCCATATTTGTTTAAGGGGGTAGTTGCGCATGTTTCGGGTTATACGCAGCCATCGTTGCAAGTGTGAGTTTGTCAGGAACAGGCGATACTGATCTTGATGGCTAACTTGTCGTAGGCTTCATAAACTTTTGGTGCAACATGGGGCAGGCTTCCTACAGTACTTGGATGGAAAGACAATGGCTACGCATATCATTGCGTCTGCTTTAACTCCAAAGAAACAACAAGAACTTGCAAGGTATCGTGTTGTAAAACCAGCTTGGGTCACCGATTCCATTGCCGCGGGTAAAGTCCTCCCATGGACCAACTATAAAGTCATACAGGAAGGCATCCGTCAGCGAACTCTGAACCTTGGATCTGCTTCTGCTCCCGGTGACAGAGACGGCAAGGGCATGGTAATGCTATCAGCTCCTGTCAAAAAACAGACTGATAATATCTATAAGGAAATGTCTACGAATGGATATTATGGAAGTCAGATCCGGGAAGCACAGAATTCACAGACGGTTAGTGCAAGCTCGAATGGTGCGCCACTCATTACTCAAGCTTGTACAGAGTCAAGCTCTGTTGTGCAGCTGCCTGTGCCTCAGTTCAAACAGGGTCCAGTAGGAGCATCGTCGATGTTGAGGCATATAGAGGAGATAGATGGCTCTACTCAAGAAGAGGGGGGGGTTGAAACAAAACCTCCAACAGAGCCGGGGTTCTCTAGCTTCTCTATACCAGACGATATCCTGAATGAAGAAGAGAAACTACTAGAGCAACGATGTATATCAATCCGCCCCACAACACCACCCTTGAAGGGAGCTGGAGAGTTTTCCAACGACAATCTACCCAGACCTCAATCCCCTCAAAAATCGCCCTCCCCCGCACAACCCCAGAAAGATCTCCCTGCAAACCCCACCCCCGAGCAATACAATGCTTGGCTCCTCAGTGACCCCCGCTACTTTAAATCGTCAACTGCCAATCCAAACTTCCTCCAACAATTCTACTCCGAAAGCCGCCTTCATCATCTCTCAACTTGGAAGGCAGACCTAAAGTCAAAATTGAACCGTCTGGCTTGTTCATCACTGACTACGGCGTCTCATGGCCGATTCCCCAAGGGTTCCCGAAAGTATATATTCCACGTTGACTTTGACAGCTTCTTCTGCGCCGTAGCGTTAAAAGCAAAACCTCATCTCATCGATAAGCCCGTTGTTGTCGCCCACTCTGCAAGCACCTCGTCTGAAATTGCCAGTTGCAATTATCCAGCACGAGCCTTTGGGATCAAAAATGGCATGTGGATGAAGTTGGCTCTGGAACTTTGCCCCAATTTGGTGGTTTTGCCCTATGACTTTGCAGCATACGAAATAGCATCAGAGCAGTTTTATACGGCGGTCATCGCCACGGGTGGGGTTGTTCAGAGTGTCAGTGTGGATGAGGTGCTTATTGAGGGTACCAGGCTAGTTCTTGATGCTGCGGGGACTACGGGAATTGCAGGCGGGGAAGACCAGGAGCATGTGGCGGCGGAAGCCATAGCGCTGAATCTTAGGCAAAAGATTAAGGAAGCTACGGGTTGCAATGTATCTGTCGGTATTGGGCCGAATATCTTACTTGCTAAGCTAGCCCTTCGTCAAGCCAAGCCTGCTGGCCAATTCCTTCTCAAACCGGCAGAACTATCCGCGTTCTTACACCCACTTGATGTCCGTAGTCTCCCGGGGGTTGCTGGAAGTATTACGGGTAAACTCCAAGCTGCCGGTATAGTGACGATATCTGAATTATCTCTACTATCTAAAGAGAGAATCTCAGCCCTGCTAGGACCAAAAATTGGAGAGAGGCTTTGGGAATATGCCCGGGGAATTGATCGAACCGAAGTTGGCAATCAGCCACCGCGTAAATCGGTCTCAGCTGAAATTAGCTGGGGAATTCGGTTTGTGAACCAAGAGCAAGCCGAGAAATTTCTTGGCGATCTTTGCCAAGAATTGGAACGCCGGTTGTTGAACGAGCAAGTCAAGGGAACCAATCTGACGTTAAAGATCATGAGGAGATCGCCCGATGCACCGCTGGAACCCGTGAAACATCTCGGTCATGGAATATGTGACACCTTCAACAAGTCTTTTGTGTTTAGAGTTGCCACAAATAATGCGGAAACCATAGCTAAGGAGGCAATTGGGATTCTTCGTGGTTGGAATTTCAGTCCGGGTGACATCCGAGGTGTCGGTGTTCAACTTACCAAACTAGAGGCACTTAGGAACAAATCATCTGCTTTTCCCTTCGGGAGCCAACGGGTTCTGAATTTCTCATCCGGCCCCTCATCAAAGAGAAAATATAGTCCAGATCCCCCCGATACCGCTTCTACCTTAAAAAAAGCACCAGTCGCCCCTGCATCTCCAACTAAACGTCTTCGGTTCAATCACTCCGCTTTTGCTCACGCCGATGAAAATCCTCAAGCACAATCTAATGTCCCCTCTGGCACCCAGTTTATGCTCCCGACAAACGCAGATCCCTCCATCATCGCGGAGTTACCAGCAGATATCCGCACCAGGCTCTTGGGCCAACCTTCGTTCTCCTTGGCTCCACCGTCACCGACGAGGGCCCCACAGTTGCATGGAGATATAGACATGGAGGTTTTTGCAGCATTGCCAGATGACATGCAGAAGGAGATCATGGCTGTCTATGGCACTGGAACAACCGAAAGGCAAGGGGCTGTGTCGCCAAGTCGACCAAGGGCTCAATCGGTAGCAACAACGCCGAGTAAGCGACAGAACAGGACAAAGGCTAGGGAACGCATGAAGGATGCGGAGCGCGGTTTACATCAAGCCAAATTTTCGGCTGCGGGACAAATGATGCAATTTGACCCGGTGAGGTCACGAACCGGGACGGTTAGTCCTAGCAGGTCGAGGGTAGAGTATCGGAATGGGGTTGACGATATTGAGATTGACGAGGACGTGTTAGCAGAGTTGCCGGAGGATGTCCGGAATGAGATTTTACAGGAGAGAGAAAGTAGGAGGGCAACGAGACAGGTATTCGTAGAGGATAGGGAAGTTGGGTTGAAGAAGACCGGAGAAAACAATCAAGAGATAGATGGGGAAAGGCCAAAAGTGGAATATCGTGGGCCGATGATGGTGTTTCCTCCAGCGCCTGAAAGGGTAATTTTTGAAATGTGTCAGACGAGCGATGAAGAAATGATTCACGATATGATTAGCAACTGGGTTCGTGGAACATCATCTCATGGTCCCCACATTGACGATATTGAAGTATTTGCCGACTATATTGGGAGGGTGATCTTGGATGAATTAGCCATGGACAAAGCAATTCGTCTAACTTCATGGTTGAAGTGGAAGATTGCTCATATAACAGCGAAAAAAGATACAAATAAGGTTACTGTCGAGGCGTGGACTTCGGGACTTGAGATGGTGATGGAGGTGATGCAGAATGCTGTCATGGCGAGAGGATTGCCACCTCTGAACCTTTAATTTGTGGCTTCTGGAACAATAGTACCGATATACCACCATAATGCTTATTACATTCATAGAAATAGAATAAATACGCTGAATATTAGTATACTATCAAGCTGAATTGTACATCTACGCTTCCTGGGTATCAACTCCTCGAGATCTAAAACAGACTGATCAACATCGCAGCAGCCATACCAAGAACACCAACTCCACCTAAGCGAGCAGCTGATGAAGTCTGGAGCTCATAGACAGTGAGTTTCAAATCGCCTCCACACGCAACATCTTGGCTCCCGTCACACGGATCGTTACACGCTGAATCATTCAACTGAACCGCCACCGACGAAATATAATGCGAGCACCAGCATTCGCTATAAACCAAATTAGCACAATAATTCAGCCAAGAGAGCACTAACAGACACACAGTCTGCTCCTCCCCTCTGGGGAACTTACCGAGAGTACTGCAGACCCGCGTACTTGTACGAATCCCCATCACTGCTGCAATACGACAAGCACAGCGGCACTGTCATGGTCCCCATCAACATCTCGCTCTTGCCTCCAGCCAACGCCCGGGCCCCACCTGTCCCGGCGACCTGTGTGGTTTCGTTCCAGCAGCCGTAGTATTTATACTTGTCCGATGCTTTGTAGATTGAAAGAGTGGTATCGCGGGTTTGAAGGGCCGCGGTGGCCGTGGCGAGGGCAGTAATGAAGAGGAGGAAGAAGGTCATTGGGGGAATAGACGGCATTTTGGTGGCGGGTAGAGATGACGTGGGCAGGTGAGCTTTGTATGTAGTATTGCGGGTTGTGTAGAGTTGAATGAGATAAAAATGGTAACGATTAACTTTAATGATGAAGATTGCAGAGCCTCTACACGACAATTTTCAGTTTTTGATATATCCAGTAACAAAAAGTAAAATCACCATAACGCCACCGAAGAAATGAAAAAAAAAATTGAATTAAAAAAAAAAGCAATAAGCAATAAATCAAGAATAAAAATCGATCACTTTAAAAGAAAAACATAATCTGGACCCCACTCCTCTTCTTATAGCCCTCCTTCAAATCACCTTCTTGTCCCTTTATTACCCCCGAGAAAACAGTGGCTATATGCAATCGGGTCTATTTGTTCCATTCGTCTGGTTGGCCGAGAGCCAAAAGAAGCAAAATGCGGAGGATATCTGGGGCTGGACGGGGCGTAAATGAGCGGGATGGCCTGAAAGATAACGATAATTCGGGGGTGATAGATGGTTGGGCTGGGCTGGGCTGGGCTGGGCTAGGGTGGACTCTAAGATGAGTGTTTGGGGTTATAAGAATCGCCGTTTATGAAGGGTGTTTACCATGATGTTTGTTGTCTTGTTCTTAAAAGTAGACCTCATTGTCAATACTTTGATATCTAGCACAAATCCAACTGCTCTTTCCCTGGATTGGTTCTTGCCGTGCCATAGTTATTTTTGGTCTTGGTCTAGAAGAAATCTATCCAGGAAGGAACATCCATCACATTATCACACAGGGAAGTTGCCTCTTTCAAGCACACAATAATTCGCCCAATATTCAAGACATAAAAACTTCATAAAAACTTCCTATCCACAACAACATTAATACACATACGGTGGCAAAGTAGTAACTGACATCGCAGGACCACCAAACTTTTCTCGGCATCATTTGCCTATACTTGCGATATTCATTATAATGATCTCATCGTCGGTACGCCAGCGTTACAACCAAAAAGCAGAACCCACTTTCCAATAACAACTAGATCCCTGGGGCCCTATACATTTGTGTTGAGGCGTAGATGGAGCTGATATGCAAGAGTTGATTCCTTGAAAGGCTACGAAGAAACTTTCAGATCTTCCAGTAGGAGAGTAGTAAAGACGAGAGGGTCAAAGGATGCAATGATCGACAACAGCAATGATGCTACTAACCCTACTAATATGTGGTATAGGGTTTTAAAAGATGAGTTAACTGGCAATAAACTGGCAATATTACATGGACGCTAGGGTCAGTAAGGGAAATAGGGTTAACATGGTTAACATTGTTTTGCAATAGGGTCCACTCTATTATTAGAAGCAAGCAAAATGTCCAAAACGGGACTTTTCCCATCTGCTCAAATACCCCATTATAGGCAACAACAAACTTAAACCAATAGCTTCTCAATACTGGACGTCTCCACTCAATTTAAACAGTAGCCTAATGTAAGCTCAGCTTGCATGCATCCGCTTCACGTCCACACAATCAGCCCTGCTACTCACCACAACTGCCACTTACTTGACCTGACCTCACTAACCTTCACCTTTGCCCAACCCGTCTATCACGTTTCATCTCTTGTTTTGCCCATCTTCACAGACCACCGAGTCTCACCCAGCTTTTCTCTTATCACGGCTCATTCCGTACTAACCTTGCCCTCAATTCCACTATCCGTATTTCCAACCTCACCGAACCAGTTTCTAAGCAAATCCTTTGAAACTGACAATTTTAGCCCCATCATAACGCCCATCTGATCTCTTATATTGACCACTGTAGCTAGAGTATGCTTAAGGTGACTGGGCTACCCAATGGCTTGCTTCGCCCCGCATCAATGAAAGACCGGCACAATTGTGATTCTTTATAGATAACATGGCGGATTTTATGGATCTTGTCTCCCTGGCCGGGATATTCTTGGGGGCCTAGTTTGATGGGCTGGGCGTAGTCGGGGTCCGCCGATTTTACAGTTGCTGCGCCAGCTTCAGATTTTGCCTATTCACACTAGTAAAGTGACGTTAATTGTCGATCAATGCTGAGGTAGTAGACAGGAATATGGGGGTTATATATGTCCCGATGCCCTCTATTTGATATATTAGATCTTCGTCTTGTTTTCTCATCTATATCATACTGGTTTATCCACAGTAAACGTCAAGCATTGTCTTAATATCACGTGGGACGCTGATACAATCCATTTGTCTCTTTCTGGTAATTGCCTTGCTTGAATCTGATTCTACTTCTTTCCCTCCATGGAATTCGCTTAATCAGCAAGTCCATTTTCCAAGTCGTCACACTGCAGGTTGATCTTCTCGCAAACAACTGGCTTGTATCGTCATTGTGCTTTACCTCGAGTTCATCTCCACACAATAACCTGCGTGATCGAACCTAATTATTTCTTCCCTTTTTGGCGCCAGCGCCCGCGCCTGCCACTACCAACGAAATTTACTTGCACATTTCAGCCTGTCCCAATATTCCCTATTACGACTGCACCACAATACACCATTTTACCACTACCCATCTCCTGCATCATTACTACAACCCTTCACGCCACCCAACATGCTTGACGAAAACCTCCCTACCTTTCACGGCCGCCAGTCAACCTCCGACCCCAACAACACCCTTTTCTCCTTCACTCACCGTGGCTCCCCACCCTCCCCAGAATTCCTCCTTCGTCGCCCTGACCCCACCGCTCCCGCCTCTCGCAACAAATATGCCATCGCTCTCGCCGATCCCATTCTTCCTGACGTCATCTACGGCGAGGTTCTCGTTAGTCCCAGCCATGCCACAGCAACTGCCCCTGACGGTATTTCCAATGGCATCGACGTGATACAACCACCTGATGTAATCGCCCTTAACCTCTACAATCCTGACCAGGTCCTCGAGCTCCGTCAAGTACCGGGCTCGTGGGGCCGGGCGGGGTCGTGGGAGTTTTCAATGCCCACGGCATCGTTTGCTAAGCCATCAGCGTCGCAGATTGACCGGGAGAATGCTGCTCCAGCTGCGGCGGATCTCGTACCAAAGCTGACATTTAGATGGAAAAGGGAACGACTATCAAAGAATATGACGTGCTATCTTGTCGGGAAGACCAATGATGGCCCTAGTGGGAAGCGTGGGGCCAAGGAGCCAGACATTACTATTGCGCTGGCTGAAAATGGCAAGAACGGCGACAGTGCAATGGCTATATATGAGCCAAATATGAATAGGGTTGAGATTGAAGATCGGAAGGGACTAGATATCTTGTTACTATTGAGTTCAGAGGTCATTCGTGACTTGTGGCTGAGTCCCAAAGACCCTTTCAACCTTGAAGCCAGCGGTGGTCGTGGACGCAGAAAGTCGTCCAAGGGCGCTGCCACTGGTGTATCGTCATCACCTGGCGCACCCACGAACGGCCCCGTTATGACTGCAGGCGCTGTTGCCTCTAAGACTGAATCATCCAACAAGAATAAATCAAGTGGCCGCCAAACTCAAGCTGATATCGATGCCGAGACCGAACGGTTGCGCCTGCTTATGGAAGAAGAAGAGCGTGAACGTAAGGAACGCGAGCGCACTGAAACGGAACGTGTCAAGAAAATGCTCGAACGCGAGGAGCGTGAACGCCGCGAACGTGAAGAGCGGGAGCGCGCAGAGTTCGAACGGACAGAGCGTTTGCGGATCCAGGAGGAAGACAGACAACGGAGAAAACGTGAGGAGGAAGTTGAGAAGGAGACAAAGAGATTACAGAAGCTATATGGTGTTCAACCGACTGCGGAATCAAACAATAGTTCATCGGGGTACACCGCGCCGCAGTTACCGCCTAGGCCATTGAGCACCGGACCGGCTCCGGAAAATGGACAGCCGTCACAATACGCCCAGTATTTCCAGGCGCATCCACAGCAAGAGTTCCAAGAGCCACATCCCATGGGGCATGGAGCAAGGGTACAGGCAGCATTTACCAGTAAGTTGGAGCAATTACCACTGGCGGGGCAGGCAGCGTCGACAGTATCTGGGTTGTTCCAGAAGGTGAAGCAGGGTCGGGATCACAAGAAGGTTACGAAGAAAAGAAGCCTATAGAAAGGGGGTATTCCGGTTTGTCCTACTTTGCTTTGGAAGTGAAGGTTTCGCAAATTGTCGTTGAGAGTGGGGTAGATTGGTACCGGGAAGGAGCTGTTTGGGACAGGTGCTCGAGGAATTTTAAGTATTAAGTGAGCTTGATATGTGCTTGCAATATTATCTCTAGTATTAGATTTGAGTGTGGCTTGCGCTGTACATTGCACATCTGTTTGTTGTATTATACCCGTTCATGATTAAAATGTATTTCTTAATAAATTACAATCAAATATTATTCTTAATCTAGAGGCTATTGATTAATCAGCCTGTACTTGTAGTAAACAGAAAACAAACCACCCATTCATAAGCATCACAGTAGCACACTGGTTTTGTGACACATCGTCTGATTTAAGCCTCCTGGACCTGGATCCAGGTCGAGGTCAGATCAGTCAGGAAAGACGCACCCTTGACCTTGCTGGGGGCACCAGCAGTAGTCACATTGCAGTTCGAAATCCAGTTACCCTGAGAAGCGTACTTATCAGAGACATACTTCTGGTAATCCGAAAACTTGCAAGAAGATCCAGGTCCCGACTTGCACGAAGGAATAGGGTAAACAGCATCGTTCAACTTGACACGGATGAAGACCTCCTCATGAGACTCATCCTTAGACAAGACACGCTCCTTAGCCTTGCAGCCAGGACCAGAGGGAGTGGTAGAAGTAGCAGTGGGGAGAGCACCAGTAGCCGTAATGGTGCCATTTGAGGAGGTGTTGGGGACACGGCAGGTCATACGCTCCCAGGCAATACCACCACGCATGCAGGTGTACCGCGAGGACACAAACAGACGGCTAGGATCCCGACTAGTCGACGACAGCTGCTCCTGGTTATCGTAGACACCAGATGCGGCAACCAACTGGGAGAGCTGACCGTCGTTAAGGAAGACAGTAAGGAGCTTGGGGACGGTGAAAGAGGCGCCGGCGGCATCAATGCCGGTGGCGTTCTCCTTGCCCATGAGGGTCATGAGAGAATCAAGGAAAGGAGTCATGAGCTTGGGGGCAAGTTCGGCGCCGAGACCGGTACCGTACCAGTAGCGGAGATCCTGGGCATACTCGTAATCGAGGAGTTCCTCATCGGTGAACACAGAGCACCAAGGGGACAGGCGACCGGTAATCTGAGATTCAAAGCCGCAAAGGTAAGGCATGGCAGAGATGTCACCGTTGTCAAAAATCAGATCACCATCAACGAGAGCTTGGATGCGTGCCTTGACAGCAGGCTGCCAAACAGCGTTCCACGCAGTTGCCTCGGTGGCACCCTCATCATCGGACCACAAAGTGCACTGGTCACCGGGGGCCAGCGAGTTGCCGATAGCTCCGGTGAACCCCTTGGAGGTAACCGAGACAAGCTTACCCAGCTCCTCGGAGCGGGGTCCCAGGAAACCGCGAGCGAAGTTACGGGCGGTCTGCAGGACTCGGGTGTAATTGTTGGCGTAGGTGTAAAAATCGGTACCGTCGGCATACAGGTGGGGATACCGGGTGCGCAGAGTGTAGCCCATGTCGTAGGCTTCTTTCCAGCCGGTGATAGATTCCATGGCAATCTGCTGGCTGGGGTTGTCAAGGACGGGCTTCCATTCTTTCAGGAAGGCGAGGGAGCCAGTGGCGGTGAAGTTGGCGGCTTGGATCTGTGGAGGGTTAGATGAGGGATGGCATAGGAGAATGGATAGCCTTAAGGGGAACTTACGCGGGTGTACAGGTTAACCCAGCCGCTGTAGGCGCCTGAGTCAGGATAGCGAGAGCCATGGCGAGATACATACGAAGCCCTGTCGACCTTGCAGTTCACGGGGACATCTGAAGAGATCTTGTTGACGTTGGGGCCTGGAAATCAAGGGTCTAGGGTTAGCGCTTACAAGTCTCTCAACCCCCTGTTTCGATTGGCTATCATACATACCGGCAAAGTACGGGCCGTTAGCACCGGCATGCTTGAGAGGCTCCTTGGCAGAAGTGCTGGCCGGGGATTTTATGACATTCTTGGGAGCAAGAAGTACGGGCTGAGAGGCGGTGACGCCAGAGATGGCCGAAGCAGCAGCCGTGATGGCGACGATGGTGTTAATCAATGGGGCCATTTTGAAAATTGGGTGGATGGGATAATTATTAAGAATAAAAAATATAGTAAATATGGTAAAGATCGTTAAGTTGTAGAATTAAGATAAAAAAAAGAATGAAAGAATTCACTAGCAACTGACTATTCGAATGAACGACTGCTGTTGTTATAGACGAGGCCGGACAAGTTAATAACTGCGCGGATGAAGAAGAAAAGGAGAGTCTCTTATCACATCTAGAAGCGGATCGCCGGCTAGTCTTATAGCTTCCCGAGTTGCTCGCTTTCCTTAATCAATCCACCACCTCCAGCTCCAAATCCCAATATCCACATCCTCGCATTGGAGCTGCCCGTGCTTCTTTCAAGTGCCTTGGCATACTGCTCAATAGCCATCGATAAGACACCATTTACCACACATAGTGGTTCATCCCACAACCTCCCAAGGCCACTCTCCGCCCCCACATGTCGACTACGTATACGTATAATAGTACCCCTGTTACCTTATTGCTTGTTGATGGCTTGTCTTCCCGCTTTAGTTCACCGTGCTCCCCCCCCCGGCTGTTCCTAGTATTCCTGGTTCTACACTTATCTGTCTGTTAAGCGGAGATTCCTCTAGCCAGGGAGAGAGACGTAGATAGCCCACGTGCGTGTATGTACGCGGAATTTCTAATATGGAGATGGCTAGCAAGATTGATAAATCGCCGGAGTGAGGATTCCTTCTTATCAATACGCTGCAAGAATATTAGTTAACCTAGGGTGGATCGCCGTTGTGAAGACCACATAACAGCCGGCAGACCAACACTTTTACATCTTAGCCGATGAGAGTTTGGTAAATTCCTGTCTATCTGATTTCTGCACATCACAAGCTCCGTAACACAAGATCTCCAATCCTTGGTATTATGACATGTCCATCATAGAATTGAGTTGGTAGCATGATTGATGTCAGTACCTTCCATATCAGTATCGAGTCTGATCCCACTTTTTGTCAAGGTCACTATGGACTCGATCATCCTTGCAGGGTTCTTTCCCAAAAAAGACCGTCACAAGTTGTTCAGCAAACGTTCTAGGAATCCTATAGAGATGAGCTTGTAGCACTCATCTCATGTGTACCTTTTTTCTCTCTCGCCCCCCATTACATACACAGAGAGAACTACATTCATATCAGGAACGCTGTCGCTGCTTAAAATCAGATTGGAAGGGCCCCATAGCAGCCATGCTCGTGACCACGTTTTGATATCTCGCAGGCATTTAGATTGGCTAGTGATACATACATAATATGTCATCCGCTACCCGAACGCCAACCCAGACCGGGAAATCCGACCGAGAAATTATGCAAAAACACTGCCAATTTAGGTCTATTTAGGTGTTTGTCCGAATGGCTAATAAAATGTAGCTCCCATCGCCAGGTCCAGCTTTCGCTTGTGCTGATTTATCGAATTGACCTTCATGCAAATTTCCTGCAATGCTTGCTGGTAAACCCCCACGTGATATAAGAAGACGCTTGATTGGGTGATGTCTCTGTGCGTAAAATCCAAAAAGTTAATATATGGATCATATGGTCCGGGAAAATATAGCCGGTATTATATCGAGACAACACGGAGTTGGACAACCACGATGAATTTAAAATTGTGGGTAATAACTTAGTATATATGTAGATAGAGTACAAATGAGGTTTTTATATTGGAGTATAGTCGCCTGAGTTCTGATCTTGAGATCAGTCTTGCGAGCTATATAATACACAACACCTACACACTGTCGTTCAAGTCCCATATTTTTAAGGGAATACTCTACCAATTGAAGGGGCTTGTTGTAACATACCTTTGAGAAGTAAACACTTACTGAGGTGGGTGGTCTGACAGGTGTCTTTGGGGGGGGGGTTTACATACGATTGGAAGCCATAGATTTCTGAGCAGAGCGGTGAATTTTGGATGGGTAAGATGTGTATGTCACTGAGCCAGACTCATATGGAACTTCTCGGAGTGAATATGTCAAGCCATGCCTACAAGCCCAGTTTAAACCCAGAAAACCGAGGCTAACCCATACAGATGATCCCCTGAGCCCAGAAATTCTCCCATTAGCAGCCAACTATAGGAATTGTACGTTTATTTCCATATCCCACACCTCCGATAGTGATCTACGTCTCGTTGACGACAACAGGCGGCCAAGCGTAGATGGGATTATCCTTTCTTCATTGTGGTTAGTGACGTTACACTTACTCCTAGCCCGCGGAACCAGGAAACCAATATCCGGGCAGCCGCATGCACAGTCCTTTCACTCATGTGAAGACAGTGGTCTCCGTATTAGGTTAAGCACACCTGACTGAGTGCGTGGATGGCTCACAAAATCAGGGTCACCTTTCTTCCTTCCCATCAAACTAATAGAAAGTGTGACAGTCACGCGATGGATGGGATATTGGAGAGAAAAGAAAGATGGGTGACGACGCTTTTGCGGAAACAGGACGGAATTGGAGGGGTGATGAAACGGGATTCCTGTTGTGTGATATTATTAACGTTGGGGAAAGTGAGGGGAATCTAAACTGCATGTTGCTCAATGGTCCTAGGGTACATGACATGCACAAGGCCAAATGAAGGAGACTTCTAATTGTAATATGGGGCTAAGTCGGGATGTAAGACTAGTATATAGTTGGATTGACTAGGAAGTGGCCAATATGGGATAAGCATCAGCGTTTACGTTTGGGGTTTATCAGACCACTTACGCATGAAAATCTATAAAGAGCTTTTCTTTTTTTTCTCTATTGCCAGCTCATCACACATGCATCGTTGGCATTAACTTTAGTAAGAATCCAGAGTTTTTGATGCTGACTTAAATCCTAATATTCCGCGGGTTCTGCCGCCTCTAGTATATCCCGGTCTCGTCAACCCCGTCGTAATTGATGTTTTTCTTTAGCCTTCTTATTGTCTACAAAACTCCCCAACTAAAAAGTTCACTAAGCAGACCGCGCCGGACCAAACCACAGCTTGTCAACTCTTCGATCTGGCTGTTATTTGACCCAGACTCAATAGCCCCCCAAAAAAATTATTTTTTACTGGGCTCCTCTCCTCACTTGACCTATTTCCAGTCTTAGGCACTACTTACATACACAACATCCTGCTTCCCCACCTGTCATTTTAATCACATTTACTCAGACCGCGGCAAAAGCAAGTATACGATCCTATGACGATCTAGACCAGCCGTTAACTTATTATTATCCTTTGTCGAAGCTCCACCCTGGCAAGACGGATTTCGAGAAGAAAAAAAACCGGGGCACGCCACGTCCTCCGTGATCACACAAGCTTGAGACGGACAAAACTTTGTGGGCGCAAAGAAGTCTGACGGAGGAAGGCTTTGGGTATAAACTTGGCGTGGGGGTTATACCATCTTTTTGCACCGATATTTTGCTACCATCCTCACTTTTGCACTTGAAAACTCATTCATTGTTTGTAATTTCTATTTATCTTCATACTTTCTTTCGTATTTACCCTCATACTTCATCTCATTCATCATGCCACCCTATCTCACACTTTCCTCCCTCTCCCTCAATGGCCCTTCCAACCCCCAAAGTCAGCCTTCGGCTACCACTACAATACCCCCCACAATAACCCCCACCCCGGAATCATCATCATCATCAACGACAACAACAACAACAACAACGCCGGTCGTCGCTTCCCCAACCCCAACCCCAGCCCAAACCCCATCACCTCCCGACCTCCGCCCCTGGCCTGTCGACCCCACCTACGTTACCACCACCGCCCACCTCTACCGTGCCCGCACCATCATCCCCAACCTCCCCATCTCCCAAGTATTCATACGCCGCCAACTCCTCAACGCCTCCACCCTCATGCTTCGCTATTCCCGACGCCTCACTATCCCAGACACTGTCAAGACCACCTGGCACACCTTCACGTCCTCCCTCGACGGTTCTACCCTCCGTATTGCCCAATATCATATCGCCAGTCACCACCCCGGGGATCCCCCTACCGCTGCGATCCTCCACTGCCATGCCGGTGGTTTCATGTCAGCGGATGTGGCCAGTTTGGACGAGGGGAACAGATTATATGTAGCTGCGTCCGAGGTCCCGTGGTTTAGCGTAGAATTCCGCATTGCCCCCGAACATAAACACCCTACTCAGCTCATCGATTGCTATGATGGGCTCCTCTGGCTTCAGAAAAACAGCGCCAAGTTCAACATTGACCGCCGGCGCATCGCCGTCGTCGGTGAACAATCTGGTGCTGCATTGGCCATGGGTGTGGCCATGAAGGCCCGCGATGCTGGGTTTACCCCGGCGATCTCAAGATTAATACTCATCTACCCCATGATCGACGACAAGATCTCTGAAGTCGATCCCAAGATCGAGCCATATGAAGTCTGGTCTGTTAGTGACACTATGGCTGGATGGGAGGCTGTATTGCAGCAGAAACCTGGAAGTGACGATGTGCCCATATTAGCAGCTCCGGCGAGAGCCTCAGTTGAGGACCTGAGAAGTTTGCCGAAGACGTACATTGATGTTGGGCTTGTCGACCATTTTAGAGATTCAAGTATTGAGTTGATGCAGAAGTTGATCAAGGCGGGAGTTGAGGTTGATTTCCATTTGACTAGTGGAATGGTTCATGCAGCGGAGTTTGTGGCGCCGGAAATTCCGTTCTGTGAGGAGATTATCACTCGGAGAAAGGCAGTTTTCAGCTCCCTATAAAGAAGAAGCGTAACGTGGTGACAATGACTTAGAGATGAATGTTCCTATGCTGCCTTTGTTAGTTTCTCAAGTGTAATTTGTAGCTTCAGGTTACTTGGCATCTTTCACTTAATGACATTATGACCTTAAGGAATTATCAAAATTCATCACGTGATGCGTATAGCTATACTCAGCAGCTTGAATGAAATGTACAAGTATATTTACCATAAATGCCAAAAGAGGTGTATCAAAATCACCGTCGACATTCCACAAATGCCCTCAATAACAAAACATAACAACATTGCAAGACAAGATGCAGAAAATATGAGACACCATCAAAGAGGATAAAGACAAGAAAATCAACACACCCAAGGATCCAAGATCCTAGCTATCTTTCCGCCACACACCAAAACCTTCCATGTGCCTCTCCGTAACATTGGGTATACCACCACCAAGCCAACTAAAATCTTCGCCTATATCTTTCTTAACATTAAACACCAACCAAACCCTCATCATTTCAAATAATACCACCCGGAGGGTCATATTGCATACCCGCTCCTCGAGACCCCGCTAACCCTGCACTCCCAGGCACATCTGGCGTGTCCCCGCCCGCATTCGGATTCGTCTTCCGTAACATGAACATCGGCTTCTTTCCCTCCTTGTCTAACTGCTTGAACAGAATCAGAGGCTTCTCGTTTGGTCCCAGGCACCTCTCTTGATCCCCGTACACAATGTATAGCGAATATTGCTCCCATGGTGCATTAATCTGGTATTTCCGAAGAGCTGCTGGCAAAACCTTGTAGCAAGGGTCTTCAAGACTAACACGGAATGACTTGAAAATTTCGTACGAGGCATTACCGCTAGATCCACTGGGAGTTTCAGGATTGGGTGTCTCGCGCCTTCTTGGTGGCTGGATCTTTTCTCCGCGGGATCCATGTCCACCGTATTCACTTTCAGCAAATGTCGATCTCGTGGAAGACGGGGGGTCGCCGGTACGGTATGATCTAGGGCCAAGGCTTGCTTGCTGCATAACTGGAGGCGAAGTAGGAGAAGGCATGTTGGTTTGAAGGTGGCTAGGTGAAGATGCTCCGGGTGTGAGACCTCCGTTCATGGTTGAAAGATGATTGGTAGACATAGTAGAGTCTTCCATCATTGATCTATCGTGTGTAGTCTGAATATGTGATGGTGAAGGCGCCATAACGGGGGCGAACTTTTTGGTTGATAACGTGCGGCCCAGCATTCCGGAGTTGCCGCCGACAGGTGGTGAGAGGGTAGTTTCGAACGAGTATGTGGGGTTATTGTTGCTACTGCTGCCGCTGCTCATTGTGTTGCTCAGATTAGGCAGAGGGGCCTGGGCGTCCTTGGCGAGACGGAGAGCAGGAAGCATATCTTCACGCAAACGGCGGAAATCCTCCGTCATACGACGAAGCTCGGCTTCCAATGAACTCACACGTTCGTCACGAATACGGAGCTGGTCGGCCATTTTGGCAATATCCTTAATCGTTGCGGTCTGGTATTGAGCTTCGGCATCGGCGGCTACGAGAATAACTTGTGGTTAGGGACAGGGTCCAGTTAGGATATGATTGCTAGACTCACTCAGGGGAAGATAGTGATCGCTCTCAGATGGGACATCTTGAGCCTTCTTCACATCATAGACACTCTTAAGGATTGTCAGACGGTGGCCAACACTAGTAATACCCATACTCTTGAGGTCGTCATGGAGCAGTGCTACCAAAGCCTCACCAACAATTTCGTTATCTGTATGCGTAACGGTTAGTCTATATCGCATCAATTTTGAACCTTGTACACATAATTCACTTACCAAGGAATATATCTGCATACTGTGGCAAGCCAACCGTCACCAAAAAATCCGCACATTCCTCTGCGGTCCATTCTGTGATGATAGTTTCAGGTAACCGATCGATACTACTGCGGTGGCCATACGTTGTCGGTGTGTGTTCGCTCGACGAAGGCATCTCTGAATCATAATTGGTCTCGGAGCCCGCAACGGGAGAGCTTCCAGCAACGTGACCGTCATATTCGTCGTCGGCATCAGATTCGGTATAGTTTGTACCCGATTCGAAGCTCATGGCAGATAGCTGTGGCACCATATTATCATAGATATTTTGCGACATGGGGGGTGGTTGGTTGTGAGGATCGACAATCCAACTGCGAGCTTAAGATTCAATGATCAATTAGAGGCTCGTCAGAGGCAGCGTATTGGCGTGTCGGGGGTGGGCTGTAGTAAGATTTCAAGTCGTCCTCTTTTGACACACTGTATTGAGGAAGTGGCGGGAAGGTATATGCGAAGCGGATAGACCAAGTGGTCGGCAAACGAGGTAGGTTGAGCAGTTTATGTGAGGTGCGTTGCGAAAACCAGAGATGCTTAGAATAGGCGGATATAGGTGATGGCGACGGTAGTGTAATGGAGGGTGGATTTACTTGTTGTCGTGAATGCTGATTATTCGTGGTTCTGGCGGTCGGATATCGAAAAAAAAAAAAAAAAGAATACAGTAGATACTCGCAAATCCGTGTCCTCTTCGAGGCGTAAATGTCAATGCCGTATCAAAACACCTCAAAAAGTGAAGCCACACAAGCAATGCAAGATCACAGTGAGAAAGGGGCGGGGCTTAATTTGCAGGTGATACATATGACGGCAATGCCTCGAGATCTGATAGACAACAACAACCGAAAGACAGATATCCACTCAAGGCTTGCCACAAAAACAGTCAGGGCAGTGAACCACAAGCAACCACTAAGCCAGAAAGGAAGTAGACGATCGGAATCTAGCTGGTAATATAGTCGTGGATGTATGGACGGTAAAGGCGCAAAAATCGTGTGCTTCGAGGCGGTCCAGGGCCAAAGAGGCGTTCTTCAAAAGAGTCGGGAAGGGAGGGGTCCAGTCCAACGAACAAGCAAGAAGAGCAACAGCAAGCGACGATCAAATAACAGGTCAACTGGGCTTTCAAGCGGCGATGGCGGACTAGGATGACGAGTAGTAAAAGCTAATGGCAATAAGTGCAAAGAGAAGAGGCGAGATAAATAACAATGGATCGGGATGTCGATGTATCGCGAGATTGTCGCTATCCACAGAAATCCAACGAGGGTTGCGGGAGAAGAAACCAAGCAAAGAGTAACAAGGCTAGCGGCTCAATCGAGACAAGACAAAGCTCATAATCGAGGTCCACTTATCACAATTGGCAGGAATAGGTAGAGCTTCCAAGGTTATCTCAGTGCATTAAATCTGATAGTTGTCCTAGTATTTTAGCAGCACAAGATAAGGAACAGGTACACAGGACCTAAAGCTGAAGGATGGTGGGGGCAGCCGTGGCGACAATAGGTCGGGGAACAGGCCAATAATCTGGTTGAATGATGATTGATGGTGGGTGGAATTGGAACCCAGAGGCTTTACAATTGATGGGAGGATAATTATGGGGGAGGGGGGAAATTGAACAAGCCTATCGAGAAAAAAAAAGTCAAGAGACCGGGGCCCTTTCCTCTAGTCGTGACTTCCGATACTACAGAAAGAGACGAGAGTGACTTCTTCAATTCATGCCTTCTCTGCTTTGTGTTCAAAGCTCGTTTACTAAGAGGGGTTATCCACAGCAACCACGGAGAGAGCATAGCACAAAAAGCACATACAGACAAACCACCGACTCATGTAAAATAACAGATTAATATTCAAGATTTGGGTTATAGATTTATCGGAGATGGCATCGGCCGGTATGGCAAATTAAGCAGACTTTCCCAAGTCAATACACTTGTATACACTATAATTTCCATAGTTTCCCACCTTTGGGAATATGATATCTAAATATGGAAAGTCCCTGACACACAATTTCAGTCATTAGTGCTGCGTGATGTACGCACGTAGATGCCGTTTGCTGTAAATTCCAAGTCCAATGTTGTGGCAAGTACCACAGACTTCCAGACTCCCACTTAATCACCAAAACTCAGAACGGCAGGTACACAATTGACAACCACCATCACACATATCGGCACTCTAACATGCGGCGATGAGTTTGTGCACAGAAGGACCCGAGATGCACCCAATCAAATGGCCTCGATATACGTGTAATGTCCCGCTTGGACATTTGGTCTTCCGGAAAGTTACCTAAAAAGACATTGGCGATGATATCACCATTGTACTTCCGCGCCTGAATGTGCCAATTCCAACATTAGCCATCAACTCCCGCGAGCCTCTGGTGGGTCTTACCCATGGTACAGCAGCAAGTGGCCCCAGCACCAATTTGGCGTAATTACGGTAGCAAATATGACGGTGCGGAATAAACCTGAGGCGCTGAAGCTTATAATGAACCAGAAAAAGCTATGAAGTCAAGTATCTCCGTGTTTTCCCATGCAGTCATATCCCATCCACACTGTTCTCCCGTAGTTAGATGGCCCCTCATCACCGCCAACTCTTAAGTAATTCAAGGTTATTATGTCATGACATAATAATCCCATATTAGCATCATTTACAAGCACCACGGTTACCCTCCCTTGGTCAACTTCAGTCTGTTCTCTTTAGCCGCCAACTCTAGGCAATCGAGAAGCCCAATGCTCCAGCGCACGACGCATTGTAACATTTGGAGGCCAGACAATCCCAAGTATCAGAAATGTTCTTTCAGACCACCCACAAAGGGCTACACACCTGCAGAGATCCGACTAATGCCCCCTGGGCGCAATCCTCACCCGCAATCTCTCCTCAGGAACCAACTCATCGTGTCGTCATATCTACCAAAATAGCCTGTCATGTATTGAGCCAAGATATGCAATTACAACAGCCCTTCTTTGTAAAATCCATCATCATCCCGCGATTATTAACAACGTGCATAACCATAGCTCAGACCGCTCCAAGTGAGTATCCCTCTCCGCGTCTATTTCCCGCTGGTTGTCTTAAACATAGCCAACCAACACCCATCATCCTGCTTCCCATAGACCTCATCGCTTGACCATCTCATCCTACTGGCTACCAACCCACATATTCAACCGCCCAAGAACCCCAACTGACTAATCCCCTTCCCATTCCAACCGCCATCACCACATCACCACATCACAGCAAACCGCTTTTCCAGCCCATTTGCATTCGCAAGTTCCTCGCCTAGCATCTCTATAAATCTGACAGAATAATGCGGACACCGCCTATTCCGTATCTTCCTCCTCCTTCTCATCCCGCACCTGCTCAAATAGCAAGTTCCAAAATATGCCCCACAATCGAACAATCGAAGCATAATATCCCTACCGAGAACGGAAGTAGTTGCTGCCGATCGAGTTTGTTATGCGCACATCACTTGACGGTTTCAGGATTAGGTCAGTAGCATTTTCGTATAGCCCAACCCTAGTATACCAACCCTATATATAATATCTTCAAATACGGCCAAAACAGTGTCAATTACGTTCAACTGAAAGGCCAGGTCTAATTTGGCAGGTACGTACGGGATGTATACAATTCTTCGTGATCTCAAACATGGTATCACCATATCTCACCTACAAGTTCTCCTCAACCTGAATCTAAATCACCATCAAATGTTGCCCATCCCTCCCCTCAGCCCCAAAATACCACAGCTAGAAACACTCGCCCAACTGCGGCACAGTCACCAGCCCCGAAACACTCTCGGAACCAGAAACAAAAGATCTCTCATCTCCCTTCACACTAGAAACCCTCTATCCAATCTTATGAAATGGAAGAACAGGAATAATAATACAGATCGAGGATGATACCAATATCTACCCGAAGACGATCAAAGAAAGCCCGGATTCGCGTCTGGCGTCTGCATGCGGCACATATCTCGTCATCCCATCATCCCGTACGCAGTTACCCGCCTGAGACTATGGACGACTGAAAAACAACGTGTTTCAAATTCCACATGTGATTTCAACGTCACTTGACGACATGACATGTCTTAGCAAGCCATCAACTCGCAGACTCCCAAGATATCATCTTTGCTAGAAATGCAAAATTCACAGCATACATTAATCACACACAATAACAAGGAACAGCGGAGAACAAAGACAAGATTATGTTCAACATACATTAAGAGAAAGAAAAGTATATCCCATCCATTTTCACCTCTAATATCATCATCGTATGTCCATCTTCTTCCGAGTCTATGACTACCCAAACCATGCAAATCATCACCGCCATTCCCTCCATCCCTTTGTCCTCCTCATTAAGTAAACGATGGCATAAGTGTGTAACTCCCAGCAACAAAGAATTTAAGTGAAAATAGAAAAAGTTGAAGAAAAAAACATGAAATAAACGCCAAAGAGAGGCCACCGCTACCAGCCACACAATGCGAATCTGGATATCAGCCATATCATACACTTGCACAGTCGTGCCCGGTTCCGGCCCTCAACATCTCATATCCACCCAGCTCCATTTACCGAAGCGGGTGCTTGGTGTCCTCCGTATTACACGCCAGGACATCCTCAATCTTCCACCGCGGCGCCACGTATTGTCCGACGGTGCCGTTCTTCTTGCGCCACTCCATCTCCGTCTCGGGCGTCACACCTGCTGGCAGCGGCGGCTGACCACCAGCAATGCCAGATGAGTACTTGAGCTGGAGAAGATCGCCCACCTCATCGCAGGCAATCAAAAGACGGTTCAAGTCCTCTTTGTTATGCGCTGCGGAAATACAGAAACGAACACGTGACGAGATTAGAGGGGTAGCGGGATAACCAACGACAACAACTGAGATCTTGCGGTTCAGCATTTCCTGAGAGAACGCAGCCATCTTTCCGGGGTTATACACCACAACCGGAATGATGGGCGAATCATCGTGACCGTAAACAATAAAACCAAGGCGCTTAAGACCGAGACGAAGGTACCGAGAGTTGAACGCAATACGCTGGAGACGTTCCTTGCCCTGACCAGGGAATAGCTCGCCAGTAATCATCTTGAGGGAAGCCAGAATCTGCATGAGAACGGGTGGGGTAGGGGCTTCACCGAGCTGGGTAGCAGCATTGGTGGTCTTCAGTTGCTCAATAACAGCCTTATTAGCAGCAACATAGCCGCCGTTAGCACCGAAGGACTTGGTCAGAGTTCCCATCAGAATGTCAACCTCAGCCGGATCGATACCAAAGTAGTCACAGACACCACGACCACGGGGCCCCAGGGCACCAATCGAGTGAGCCTCATCAATGAACAGGTAGAACTTGTATCGCTTCTTGAGCTCCAAGATACCAGGAAGATCACACATGGTGCCCTCCATCGAATACAGACCCTCAACAGCAACCAAGATCTTCTTCCAGGGACGGTGGGTGCGGGGCTGGCCCTGAGCTATAGCATCACGCAGAGTGCGCTCCAGATCCTGCATATCGTTGTGCTTAAACGCGCGAATAACAGCCCCAGAGAAACGAGCACCAATACGGATAGATGAGTGGTTCAGCTCGTCTGAGATAATAAGACAACCTTTAGACATCAGAGCCGGGAAGGAGCTCGAGTTTGTCACGAAACCCATAGAGAACACCATAGCAGCCTCCTTGCCGACAAAGTGAGCAATCTCGTCCTCAACTTGGAGAGCTAGGTCAGAAGTACCAGCATCAGCACGGGGACTGTTGCAGGCCACGCCATAAGTCTCAACGCACTTTTCGACTGCGTCAGCACAAGGACCTTCAGACTGAGCAAATCCAAGATAGTTGTAGGAACTCATGTTCAGGGTCTCAGTAGCGCTACCAGTGTAGATGAAAGAACGGTTCCAGTCATTGGAGATACGGTCCATAACCTTGATAAAACGGCCCGGAACACCAGTGGTCAAACGGGCAAAGCAGTCATCAAGACGGATCTTGAGACGACGGACATAGAAACTATCAAAGTCCTCATTGAGCGGGGCATAACCATTATGGGCCTTGAGGGGAGCGTAAAACTTCTTGTCACCGAAACGCTTGCCAAAGAAATCTCTGACGTGACCCAGCAGGATGAAGAACAGATAACTGGCATAGGTCGTCAGGATAAAGTAGTATGAAGGTTCGTCGATGACAGGAGCAACTAGCGGCTCGCCGTAGTGCTTGCTGACGTAGAGATCTGTGGGGTCGGTCAGAGGACCAAACTGGGCGTCACGGAAACGCTGGCGAGCAGCCTCCTCATCGGTAGGTGGCTTGAATAGCATCTTGGCGGGGGAGGCACCGGAAGACACGGGATTAACGTCGCCGTCTTCAGCACTTAAGCTGATAGCGGGCAAGCTAGGTGATGGTGAGGGATCGCGTCGAGGCGTAGAAACAGCAGCAGTCATGTTGTTGCTTCTCTTGGCAGAACGAAGAGCGCGAGCCGAAGGAGCGGCAGTAGAGCCTTCCGAAGCGAACAGAGATAGGTGGCTGTTAACCGAAGATCTCGATGTTGGACGGGTATCTGGACTGTCGGTCTGAGTAGATGACGAGGGGGACTTGGAGGCTTTGCGGGGCATTTCGACGCTGCTGTCCTTGAAGTGGCGGCGTGGCCGGATGTTCAGCAATGCTCAGAGTGAACAAAATCAGAGCAGCCACAAGGTCGAGAGGAGGGCGATCGAACAAGGACTTGTTTTGATTCTCTGGTTGTTCGACCGACTCGAATGTCGAGGTAAGGAATGGGGATGGGAGAGAGAAGATGAAGAAAATGCCCTGCTCCAGAATCGAGAGACGAGCTATGATGATCCAGGGTCCAAGGTGTTGAAAAAGGAGGCCAAACGGCAAGAGAAAAAAAAATATGAATATTATTTTCCCCCTACCAGATTAGGTTTGGCGTAAGTGAGAGCCGAATCGCAGCACGGAACCCGGACTAATTGTTAAGGTGAAAAGCTAGATACTTGAAAGATGGCGGAATGAATGAGAGCGCGTTTGATTGAGGATACAGGTACACTCTGTACGCAAAGGAGAAAAGTACTGGTGTACAGGCTTTCGTCTAAGTCCTTGCTGGTATGGCATAGCCGTATATGAAGGGTTTGGTGTCAAGTCCACCAAGGACGTGCAAAGACCTGCTACAGGCGTAAATTGTCCAATTAGCAGGAATAGCAAGGTGTCAGACCACCAAAAGCACCGAATAGTTTATTAGCAATCTGCAGGTAGACGTGCCTGAGTTAGCAAAGTTGATGACACTGTGGTTGATGTGGAGCTATGCAGGCGTACTCAAACGGATAAGCGACTGAGCGAGGTTGTTGATGACAGGCCTCAACAACGCCTAGAGTCACAGTAGAGACCAGGAACACACAGCAGGGTATACACTCTGTAAGTGGAGCACGACCAAAAGGTAAATACAACAATGAAGACAGACAAGATCAAAATGGAAAAGAGGGGCCCCAGCCTAGGTCGCAGTTGACAGACAACAGAAGCAACAAACACCAACTGGGATCCCAACGTTAGGATAGAGTCGTGGCGTGAGCAGGGATATGCTAGACACCTGAAAAGGCCAGACACCTGAATGACAAGACAAAAAAGAGTCGATGGTGTTCTGTAGCGCAATACGGATGAGTGGGAAGCCAGGGCGGTGAAACTTCGTTATAAGCAAAGATGGTTGAAGTAAGACGTGGGTAGCCTTGTTTGGCGTCACGATAACCCAATTATTGTATTCGTTTGGTTTGGTTTTGCCTGGTGATGGATGACCCACGCGTTAACGACCTGGGGGGGAAGATCACCAGGGGTTAATAAATCTCAAGGAATGGATCTGGACTTTATGTATTCTTTAGTCTGGTGTGAGTAATTGATCCCACAATCAGGAGATAACAGCTTGCTCATGCCGTTTATTTGTGATTACGGCAATAATAATCCCGGAGCTTTCGCGGTTATCGGTGGCACTGAGGTTTCTAGTAACAGTATAGGTTGCATGTTACTACTCCAAGTATCCGCGACAGACACCGGCGCTTCCGAGAATCTGCGAGCAACCCATGTATTAAGCGCCTTCTACAGTCGATTTTAATAGGCCAATGACATGACTCAATGCGGAAATAGAGAAATAGAGAACATGCAAGTTGCAGGCGGTTTTGTGTTTCTGGTAAATAACACGGGTGTAGTGGAGAATAGCTTGGATTGGTGCTTACTGTCAAGTGCAGTCAGAGGGCAAAGCCAAATATGGACGTGAGGTGTGTGACAGTTGCAACACTATTAAAGCGAACGGGTGAATAGGGTATGGAAGTCGAGCACAAGCGAAGTACTTGCGGTCGTGGATGGAATGACAATGGAATGACGACAAACTCAATGAAGTCCTTGGTTAGAGTCACGAGAGTATTGGGTAGTAAGAAGGTTCAGATTGAATTTTTATTTTCGGATTACAATTTTCAACTTTTTGGTTCACTCCAGATCAACAATTGGAAGGCACTGTTGCATGCTCTTTCTTGTCTTCTTCAAGAATAGTTAAGTGCAGAATTGGGAAAGTGCTACATTGGCATATTTCCTAAATAGGACTGCTCAGTCCATGCTAAGCTTCCGCAGATACAATGGCACAAATAGTTTGAGCTGAGGACATAACTCTGGTGAAACAAGCTACGAGTGGTTATCAGGTGATTTCAGTATTCGATGAAGCATATGATGAATTACGGTGTTGATATAATTGTATTTTGTGGTATAAATTAATGATAATAATAGCAATCCATCATCAGCCTATGCGTTGAATCTATACTATTCTACTTGTCATCATTGGCGCTCCAAGATGCTGCTATTTAAATATAATTCAACGTTCTCCTGACTTCCTGTAGCACAGATATCAAAAGCAATCCCCAAACCTCCATTTCAACTAACTCTCCCTCCTCCCATTGGTCCATCAAACTCCGCCCGTTAACTCTCCATTTCTGAAATCCGCCCCCTTTTTTCCTATCCTCGACCCTCTCCCCTAGTGCTCCTTCACATCAGACAAAACATGCAGCACATTTACCTCCAGCGGATCTTTTTATGGTTACAAACTGAGTTTCCCAGGTGGCCCAGTGCACAATGGCAAGTCATCCTATAGAGACGTCAAATATAAATACACTCGGCAGTTGTCTGTAATTTCCGGAATAATACCGTCTTTCGGAGGGACGCGGTGCCACACCGCGATCCTGGGTAAGAATGAATTTACATGTGATGCAACGTAAAAGTGGAGTTTAGGGTGTAACCCTTGGGTGAGACATACCACACACCCTTGTCCGTGGAGACAATCCTTTGGTAGAGCATATCAGCCTTGGACCGGACGTTGACCGCAAGTTCCCATGAACGTCCGTCCGGAGTCCGTAATACAAGTCAAGCTTACAAGTATTAAATATTACTTGTAATAAACTTGGACCACAAATCTAGAGATCGTGATCTTTTAAACTTGAACGCTGAACTAACCGCGGAACTACTTCTCTGTGTAAATGACCCGAACCCTAAGAAACAATCAACATATATCGCACAATATATCGCACATACCTTCCTAATTTATCATATTCATATTCTCCGAGGGGTAGCTTCCAACCGGACTCCAAGAAGGCCCATTGAACCTCCAATTTTGAGGCTCTGCGTCTATCACCGGTTTTACCATTCTGATTATAATGACTAACTCCCATCCAAAGCTTTAAACCTTCAAGTGTCCTCTTTCCCTCGTGAAGTTTATCAATTGCTTTCATAGAATTAATCGCCATGTCCTCCGATCTCCTCTGGACTCCCCCGGCACCGGAGTCCACACCCTTGTGGGCATTCTTATTGCGCGTTAATAAGAAATATGGATTATCTCTCTGCACATATGCGGACCTATTAAACTGGTCCGTCACTGACCTTGCCGCTTTCTGGGCTGAAGTTTGGGACTTTACTGCCATAGTCCACTCGGAAACCTACACTTCCGTATGCCTATCGCACTATATAATATGTGATAATCATAGCCAACTGACACCGTCTAGGTCCTCCCTACAACTTCTATGTTCCCACGTCCTGATTTCTTCACCGGTGCCAAACTAAACTACGCTGAAAACCTCTTATTTCCCGGCAAGGTTAATATTTCTCCCTCTGACCCCGCAATTATCTCTCTTACCGAGACAACCTGCAACCCGCTTCCCTCCGACCTGTCCACGGTAACTTTCACGTGGGCTGCCCTCCGTAGTGCTGTACAAAGAACCCGCTCAGCTCTCCGGAACCTTGGAGTCCAGCCCCATGATATCGTGACGGGGTATGTGGGGAACCATGCGGAAGCGTTGATTGCAATGCTGGCGGCTGCATCATTGGGCGCAGTATGGTCGTCGATCAGCCCAGACTCCGGAGTGACGGCAGTTGTCGACAGATTTGCCCAATTGAAGCCAAAAGTATTGTTTACAGATGATGGGACCGTATATAATGGGAAGCAGTGGCCAGGGCTTAGCAAGGTGGATGCCGTGATCAAGGCCTTGGAGCCACTGGGCTTGGAGAAGGTTGTCGTAATTCCTGTTTTAGGATGCTCCGAGGAAGAGGTAAAGACCGCTTTGAGTGATACGAAAGCTCCAGTAATTGGATGGTCCCAGTTTCTTGAGACGGCCCCAGATGAGCCCTTAACTTTTGCTCAGCTCCCTCCTTCTCATCCTCTTTTTATTCTCTTCTCCTCCGGCACCACCGGCCTTCCCAAAGCAATTGTCCACTCCGCTCTCGGTACTCTCATCCAACACAAGAAAGAGCACATACTCCACGGCTCGCTTGGCCCTCGCTCCCGCATGCTCTACTATACTACTACGTCCTGGATGATGTGGCATTGGTCCATCGCTGCCCTTTCAACGGGCGCCTCCCTGGTACTCTATACCGGCTCTCCATTTAAGCCTCATGGCCCCTTATCCCTTCCTTTACTTCTTTCCGCCCTCCGTGTTTCTGACTTCGGTACCTCGGCTGCCTACCTAACGACACTAGAATCTAACAACATCCGCCCCACCGATCACCCTGAAGTTGACTTGTCCCACCTCCGCACTATCTACTCCACAGCCTCTCCTCTCCCCCCTTCAACCTTCCGCTACATCTATTCTGCATTCCCCCCATCCATAATGCTCTCCTCCATCACTGGCGGCACCGACATCATCTCCCTCTTTGGCGCGCCCTGCCCAATCCTTCCCGTCTACGCCGGCTCTCTCCAATGCGCCGGTCTTGGAATGGATATCGCCGCCGTTGAAAGTGTCTCCGGTGCCCTTGTCCCTCCCGGGACACCCGGCGACCTCGTTTGTCTTTCGCCGTTCCCCGCCCAACCTCTTACCTTTTTTGTTCCAGGGGATCCCGCAGCTGGCCTTGCCAAATACCGCGCGGCTTACTTTGAACAATGGCCGGAAGACGCATCCATCGCGGGCAGAAAACCAGGCGTCGTATGGCATCATGGTGACTTTGTGGAGATCCCGGATGCAGAGAACAGAACGCTGGTTATGCTCGGGCGGTCCGATGGTGTGTTGAAGCCACAAGGTGTGCGTTTTGGCTCAGCAGAAATATATAATATTATTGTGCGGTTTTTCTCAACAGAGGTTGCGGAGTCGTTGTGTGTTGGACGCAGAAGGGCCGATGAAGCTGACGAGACGGTTTGCTTGTTTGTGGAGTTGACGGATGACGTTGAGTTTTCGGACGATTTGGTTAAGAGAATCAAGGGGAAGATCCGGGAGGAACTTAGCCCAAGACACGTTCCCGGGATTGTTGCCGAGGCCAAAGGTGGGATCCCGCGGACTGGCAATGGGAAGAAGATTGAGGTTGCTGTGAAGAAGATTATCTCTGGATTTGAAGTCAAGGCTAACGCAAGTGTGGCGAACCCAGAGTCCTTGGATTGGTTCTCGGAGTGGGCTAAGAACAACAAATAATTGGCTAATTAAATGTAATATATTTTTTTTTACATAGTAAATGATATATAGATAATGTTTGTTCGTATATTCATAACATTTTGATATCTCAAAGTATCAAATTAAAACCAAATACATGACTGGATCCCACTAGAGCGAATCCAATCCCCAATAAAAATAAATAGTAAAAAAAAAGGTCATACAAACTGCACCTTTTTAAGAAAACGCTGACCCTGCGCCATCCAAGTTTTGGAAATCCATCATATAATCCAACAAATCCGCACCGCCTACATTAATTCCCTCCGCTGTCATCTGTACATTGTTATTCTCCATATTCTGGAAAAATGCAGCACCCGGCGGCAGGTACCACATATCGCCTCCCGTCCAATCTTCAAACCCAGGAATGTTCGGCGGGACCACGGCCGCCGCAGTAGCGACAGGTACGGAGTTTGTAGATTCGACCATGTTGTCGTTCGATGTGTTGAGCGACGGGTTGTCCATGGGTGGGACCGAGGCAGTTCCGGTGGGGAAGGGGAATTCAAAGGGAGTTGCTGTGATGGCGATGTCAGGCGATGTAGTTTCTACGAGGAAGTTTTTGTTAGTTATTAGACATAGATGATCAAATAAAGACACGGTAACTTACCATTCAGTTCACCGCGAAGCTTGTCCGCATTTGCCGAAGACCATTCCACCCCATTAGTATTAGAATTCCCCGCCGCATTTTGTTCACCCTCGGCTGGTGCCCTAGACGCGGCGGAGCTCGCTCCGTTTGTCGTGGCTGGTGCAGCCAACGGTGCCTGAATGAATCGCGTGCGTAATCTGCTAGTTAAAGTCTGTAGAAGATCGGCGAATCGCACACCCAAATGAACATCATCAACAACACAATTGCGCAAAGCCTCGACTGCCTCATCCATAAGACCAATCGATATCTTCACATCGCTGCGTGGGGCCCCCAATGCAAATGTTTTTAACAAGAACATAGCACCCGAAATAATACGGAAGTACGTGCGGACAGGAGCATGCTTGAGATAACCCTTGGGCAGTAAACCGTAAACTACAGTTCGTAACAGGTTCCGACACCCATCAACGACTTCACGAATATATTGCTGATCCGCTTGCGTTAAGCCACCCAATTGACCCAAGGGGAGCTTTCCATAGTAACTCTGGGTTTGGGGGGACAACTGAGGCACTGCACCATTCGCTGTAGAGTCGGCTGAGCCGTCAGCAGAAGAGAGGGTACCCGGGACGGTGTGGTTACCGGCATTATTAGTGCACCGCTCAACAACAGCTTGGAGCGAGAGAGAGTTGATATAGATTCGCACATATTCATACTCAATGGTAAGGATGTATCGAATGTACAATGGTAAACGAAACCGCTCAAACTCATTCCACCAGTTCTGAAGCATCGGCTGAAAGTCCCTCAATAGATCCACATACCGCCCGCTCTGGATGATTTCGGTAGTGTGTTTCCGAGACCGGAACAGTCTCTCATTACCAATATGCATTGTATTACTAACGCCAGCCCAGCAGTGAATAATTTGATCATCAAGCTCTAGGTCCGGGATATAGTTGAAAGTGTTAGAAAGGGACCCATGACTAGCGGGGGTCATGCCTTCAGCAGTGTCTCGTCGTTTTCTAGAGACTGCTGGGTCACTCTTCCACAACTTCTCTGGAACCATGTTCTTCCAGCCCAGACGCCCAGCAAGTTGGGTCAAGTAAATCAGAAGGAGACGCTTGATGCGATACGCACGCTGCCTATATCCTTCTTCTTCATACTCAGGCCTTGGGACTGCGCCATCGCGAAGAAGTTCATCGATATCGTCAAAGACGCCAAGCTCATAGGCCAGGCCCATAGCCGTGCTGAGAAGCATCCAGCACATACGGTCGCTTCTCCATGCTGGCTCCAACCAGCTTTCAATCCTCTTCCCACCAAATGAGCCATCCTGGAATTGTTTCTGCTCAGCATCGTTGGCCAGAGTCGCTTCATATGACGGTAGCATTAGCTCGTCAATAGCTTCTGCTGGGGGAAAATGCAAAGCTCGAGGATGCCATTCCGTAAGTATCATTAATGATTCAATCGTCCCCAATGTTCGCAAACTGCCCTTTCGCAAGCCACGCCAAGGTGCCGTACTGCTAGTTTGGAAGTCTTCGGTGGGGCCCGAAGGATGCAATCGACCACCAAAAGCTTCTTGACCCCATAAACATCTTTCAATCATTCCACGAAGATATGTCCATAGTTGCTCATGGATAGCGTTAGATCTGCAATGCCCACCTGGGCCACCGAGTCTCATGTAGCGAGATGTGATGGTCAGAAGCGTGACTGTCAAGATAGGTTCTTCACTAAGAAGAGTGGTGTGTGAGGCGGGGTTTCGGAAAGTTGGTGGAGAGATTGGTGTTAGAGGAGAAAGATATGTGTAGTAACTAGAGATATATTAGCACAACTAAACAACAGATGCTATACATAACAAACTTACTAGTCAATATATGCAATGGCTTCCTGCGCCGTAAACCAACCTGCTCGCACAAAACGGAAGCGTCCCCAAGACTTTAGAGCAGCTTGCAGGGCATCTTCTGGTGACATGGCGGGGTGTGGTCTGGGGTCACCGTTAGCGGGTCCTGGAGCCGGACCTTGATTGGCACCGTCGTGTGCTGACTGTTTCCGCGAATGCGCTCCAGTTCCGGTAGGTGTCGGCGTTGCCATTGTATTAGAAGTCGATGCTCTACTAGGTTCTGGGCGAGGGTTGATAGTAGGGCTATTCATCGTAAAAGGCAGGTTAGACGAAAATGTATCAAGCGGAAATTGCGATGATGCAGAGGCACTAGCGGCGAATAACGAAGTGGCGGGATAGTTTGTGGCTCCTCTAGATGCCTTTGAAACCGAACTGGGAACGGATGATGACATATCAAGGCTGCGCAGCCCGTCAGCCATAGGGAATGCGGCAGCGGTACTTGCGGGCCCCATATGATTTGATGTGATGCCGGGCATTGTCGTAGGCACAGTGCAGCTGGGAGAACGTTGATGTACGAACCTGTCGGTGGCTGCTTTGTACAATAGATCAAGCGCATCATGTTGCCCGTACACACGATCTCTCATAACTTCTTGTGCCTCCAAGTTGGCTAGAGGCGCATTAGAGTCCTCACCTCCACTGCTGAACTCCCTGTGCGACCGGCTAGATTTTCCGTCTGGTCGTCTTAGCGGCTCACGCCGACCAAGAGAGCCACCCGGAGTCAATGGTACTTCCGGCCCGTATGTGGTCCGCTCAATGGGAAGCGGATCAGCATGAAGGCGCTTCCGACCATTTCGAATGACGTATTCATCTGACTCTATGTCACCATCCGGATCATCCATCTTCCGCTTCCTGCGAGTCGCACTGAAGAAGCATTCTTTACTCTCTCTTCGACAGCGAACACAAGGAGGATCATGCGGATTATCGACCGATCCTAGATCACAACGGACTTTTCTACGCCGGCATGGGATACAAGCTTGATAGACACGCTTATGCTGGGGGCCTAATGGGCCGCCTGCAGAAGTAGCAGCATCAGGAGGTTGCGATGCCGATTGAGATCTTTGACGTTCGCTGTTCGAGGATGCGGATTTTGGTGGGGCGGTGGAGGACGGCGCGGCGGTGGAGTGGTTGGGACCTTCTGACACGCCCATTGTCGGTGATAGAGATGATATCATACAGTGCTCTGTCCGTAGTAGAATATGTGGTGATTTATATTCTGTGAATATTTATATACGTGGCTGTGGGCAGTGTATTTAAATTGTGACGTTGTATATTCCTGTGGAGGCAGAGCAGGCTGTGACGTGAATAGTTGGTGTGGAATCTATGTATGATAACGATGTTGTGACTCTTGGGATAAGTGAGTGACAAGTGACCAATCAAGGCACTGGAGACAACAAAAAAGCGCAATAGAATATTAGCTCGACAAATATACCGCCTTAATTGACATCGCGATAAGTCGCAAAATCGCAGTCGCAAAGGTGAATGCTGTCGCAAACTCAACAATCAAAATGAAAGAAACTCGGCTTGAAGCGGATAACCAAGGAGAAATATTAGTACTGGGGGAAAAAAAAAAGTGAATGGGTTATTTTACTCGGCTCCTTGGCCGCCGCCGCGAGGATTGAGTCCAGCACCGGTAGTATGGGCGCAATGGATGAAGAGGAGCGAACCAGGGAAATATGAGCCGGGATAAATGGTGATGATTTAGACAGGGAATGGCTCTGCAATGAGAACCCTGGTGATTGAATGAAATAAATACTAGTAGAAGAGAGGATGAAGACGATAGCGGGGTCTTGGAGATAAAAGGTCGGTCAATTGTCTGGGCGATGATGCCAGTGCCTTCCTAATGTTAAAAATGAAGAAAAAGTCTGTTCACACCTGTCAGCAAAAGTCCGCCAGGAACAAAATGAGAAAAATAAAAAAAAAGGCAAGAGCGGATGCGACGATCCTCGCTTGAAAAAATAGCGAGGACCTCGAGAGAAAATAAACACCTTACCCAAGCAAGATTAAGTAATATTGTCTCTCTTTTTGTTTTAAAGACGAAAAAAAAAATCCAAAAAAAACCACATGTAGGCATCTCTGTAAATAACGCTTCCTTAAAAAAATCCAATAAACTTTCTGACCTAAATGCTCGATAAAAATCGGTTAAGCAACAACCTGGAGAAAGGATCACGAACATGTGGCTTCCAGCCAGCCCCAAGTTGGTGATATACCAACGCTTTGTATCACCATGTCGCCCACTGTGTGCACTCTCACACGTAATAATGAACTCTCCCGCTCAACTCACATTCATAATTCACTCAATTGTATCCATTCTAACCAGCTTGAACTTTCCCCAAGCAGCAGAATGTCGCTTCCTCAGCCACAGCCATGTATCCTTCTTCACACCTCCATTTGCATCCACACATTGTCTGACACAAACTCCATCACTTAACATGTACTAAGCCAGTCAGCCAGCCAATCACCGTCATGTTCCCTCGTCAATAAATACCTTCACATAAAACATACCGGGGAACCACATCCACCCCGCCTTTCCTTATCACGTAATTGAACGTACCGAATCCAGACTCAAATGCTACTCACAACCTCCCCAACTACCACCTGCATGCATCTGCATACAACACCACCAGCGCATCCCGGAGACCCGTGCAAACCTCCACTACCAATCTCACGATACATATGCACATACCACAACCTCACTCCAACGCCCTTGACATTTCTGACGTAATGAAATCACTATCCCCCAACGCTGACCACATCTTACCCTTTCTCTGCCACTGACGATCTCCATCGGCACCATAAAATAACCCATCGTCTTCCCCAACCCCATATAAATGATGCCTTTCACTAGACGCTTCTTCTCGCGATTTTCCTCCACCTCCTACACAATTTCATAATCACGTGGGCTATGTTTACAACCAAGTACACCGCCGCCATGGAGGCCCTTTGTCCTACCATCCCTCAATTTACATCCCGTGGCCGCCAACAAGTAGACTGGCCTCCAACTCCAAGTCAGGTGAGACGCCATTGAAATCACCTGCCAAGGACCGCTTTGGGACAAACTAAACCAACGGTATAGCATTAGTTATCAAACCCTAAATGTGACAGGGTTATAAGATCAATGCTATTCTGTATGACATATAATACAGCATCTGTAAGAGGATAATAAACTGGTAATGTTAAAAAATAATGTATTTCTGAGAGTAGATATAGCCAGGTATCGTCCAAACCTGACCACTAGAGAACACAAATGCAAACCCAAGAACAAGATAAAGAGAGCAACCTATTAAAAACCAGGTCAAAGATGGAGGCTTGATCACCATAGACGTAATGGCCCATCAGCTCAACCAGAACCACAGATTTCAGCCAAAAGGCGTCAAGTTGCACCACCTGCCATCTGCAGAACTAAATACAAGCCAATAATCCACCAGGACTCTCCATCAGCGAAACGCCCAGCCCGGATTCCGAATACCAGAAACAAGAAAAAAACGCAAAACACCCAAGTCTAAAGTGCACAGTCAATCTTTCACCGGTTCACCACCTCAAGTCTAAGCCGCCAGAGTCTTGCTCGAGAGGTAATCCCAGAGGTTTTTTGTAAGAACATCTGGCATGGTGTACAGATCGATCGAGAACTCTCCAGCTGATAGATTGTTAGCCATTATCCCATACAACACACAATAGCAGGGTGTGAAAACTTACTATCAACATCACTCTTAATGTAGGTTTCGTTAGACTTGAAGTCGTGGATAATCTGAATGGCCTTCAGGAGATCCTCCTCTTCAAGTTTCTCCAGTGCTGAAGCGATCTTCTCGTAGTCAACTTTCTGTCCACTGGACTTCTTGCCAGCTGCACCAGCCTTCTTCTTAGGCCGCTCATCATCATTGGGCAGAGGTCCCAACTCCCGAAGTTTCTCTTGAAGAACTTGAGAAGGGTTCTTGAACGTGATGGTCTGAAGGTGCTCATAGCGTTCCTTCTGGAAGTTGAGATCATGGGGCACCGAGATCTTGGTCTTCTCCGTATAGTAGCAGTCAACCGACAACTCAAACTCACCCCAACCCTCGTTGGTGCACTCAAAGGGAGCCTTGGTGAAAGCTACATCTGATGTTAGTACCTTGTATACAATAGATCACCAACCGTCTTGGGCTTGATCCTGCAGTGTTACGCTGGCACGACACCGGCACCACACAAACGTCTGTGGCCATAATAAACAACTTACTCTGAACAGGGTTTTCGAAAGACGGGTGCAGGTTGAAAACAACCTTGTTGAAGCAGTCGGCAGGGTGCTCATTGCCGGCAGAGTCGACCATGAAGACCTTAATTGACCATTCACGCATGGGGTAGGCCTCGACAGGCGAGGGCTTGTCACTATAAAATGGTCAGCAAGTGAGGACTACGAAGTATGAAGTAGCCAATCAAAAGATTTAAGGGTAGCTTACATCTTGTGCTGCTCAGTAACGAGCTTGAGTTTCCGCTGCCAAATGTCAACTACGTCAGCATCATCTCGAAATTCAGACACATAATGCTGTCTTGGTTTCTCCAACTGTTTCTCTTTCTTGGGTAAACCGCTCCGGTACTGTTCAAGAACCCCACCCTCCTTGAATAACATGGATTGATTTAACTCCACCGTGGATCTCGGAAAGTGGTGCGGGACCCGATGGCGGACGTTTCTGTGCCTGAGATTTCTTGGATGAGGGTGGAATGGATCGTGGGGGTGCATCAGCAGTACCAGCGCGTGGACGAGTCCTAGATCTGGTGTTGTAGGGGTAGAGCATCATGCTGCATGATGAGTATGCTGTGTATCTCTTGTGAGATCGTTCGGTGAGAGACACCCAATGCGAAATGACGAGGGGGCGGCCGAAGCACTCATGTACGGCGGGTGGTTGGCACTTTCAGCAGTAGATATAGCAGGTAGACACAGGCTTATTTCGGATCATATACAACGGTGAATATGAAGATGGGAACACCAGATCCATAAATTGGCAATTGGGCTTCAAGTCGGACGGCACGGTGGACGGTAGGCACTTCATTTCCCATTGACCGATCCGGTTGTCGGATGACAACCCATAAGCGAGTAGCCGCAGCATCATCTCAGATGAACATCAAGATGCCCGACGCCCCGAATCAACAGAACAACAACCAGAAGAACAGACAAATCAATGATAAAAACCAGAGGACAGCACCTCTACAACAACTAGTCTTACCTCGACAATCATAGTGGTGGTTTAGATGAGATTAAATATGGGTGGGTGAGTGAAGCAAAAGGCGGATGGATATGAAATGCAAAGCCTGATGATGTGCGTATGCAAGCTCGACTTATACCAGCCAAGTAAATAGCAACAGGTAGAACAGTGAAGAAACGTTCGCGCGGCGAACAGTAACCTTTGAGTGAAAATTGGCCTCTTCCAATCAGCGAAGAAGAATCAACGAGTCGTCAGCAATCTCTCAGATCGCAGCAGCCGCCTAATCAAACTAAACCTAACAAGCTCGCAGAATCTGCCAGCTAGAAAGGTCCTTCTTGGGCACGCGAGGTGACTTTGCCGCAAGAAATAAAATAAGTAACTAGTAGCTTCAAAAACTTAAATGCAAAGTCTTATTCAGCGGACAAAATAACAAACAAATTCTCCTTGAATCAATAAAGCAAAAGAAGAGAAAAATAGCAATGATGTTCTATCAAAAATCCACAGACAATGTCAACAGGGAAAAGGGAAACCACAGGCCAACGCGTTTTTACCGTACGAGGTGACTTTACTGATGATGCGTGCTGGTGATGGAGGGAAACCCGGCGGAAATTGCAGCAAGGCTTTCACTCTTTGTCGTTTTTACTCTTGCTTTTCTGTTCTGCAAACAAGGCGGCCGCGGCAACTAGGGAAAAAAAATCCCAATGAAATCGGCAAATACTAGGAAGCGTAACCTTTAGAAATAGGCAAAAAAAAAAAAAAAAGGAAGAGAAGAGGTAAATAGTAGCCACGAACACAGATTATGACCTTTAAATTTGCAAATAACACAAAAGCCTCAATTACTGGGAAATGAAGATTTTGAAGAACTTGAGTTCAATATTCAATCACGATGACTGAAAGAAGATACTTTATCCAGGCTCTTCAGCGAATAGGGAGATTGGCTCGGCTACACTGGTTAGAGTTTCCTGGATTTGGTGTGTGTGCTTTCCATTCCACTCTACCTGTTATTTGCCGTTCTACATGCTCATCCCGCCGCCCTCTCTATCTTACGTTGATATAACAGTCAGCAAAAGTAGCTGCGGGGAAAACCATTGATTAAGCCAAGGCTCGCGCCAGATTCTGAGCCGCGAAGTCACAGTGACAGGCTCTCTTAACTGGGAGTGGAAGCTGAGATCACGATGTGTATGAAGTTGAGGTTATGAACCGTGGTTTTATACAAACACTACGCCTTACAAAATGTTCGGTTTATCGTGATATTCAAACAAGCAGATTTTGGGCGGCACATGATAGTCGTGATTTGCCGAATGATTTCTGGCCCTTGATGACCTGGAAAGCTAGATGAATCCAGCGCGGATATCGTCCAATTCTATATTACATTCATCACCAACCAATTCCAATAATCAACCTTAGCCGGGATATCCTTTCGTCTTGGATCAATACACTAGGTTTTTTTTTTCTTTCTCCAAAATGATTGGATTCTCCTTCATCTCTAACAGACAATTCTTCCAAGTAGTTTGTCTCATTCTAATGGTGGCCACCTGCTTCAACACACATGCATCACTCATTCTACCATATTCCCTCCCCTCACCCACTTACAGCCCACTATCTAAACAGGCTACCAATCAAACGCCAAAATACTCGCTAACCCATAGCTCATATCTTCATGCATCAGTGCACCAAACACCATATACATTCTAGACCAGGTCTTGTCACAGCATCAAACACGCTTGATGCATCAATTAGCATCTCGAACATTCCTTCAGGGCGCCGGAAATTCTATTATGTCAATTACGCCAAATTTCACCAGTCGTTGCTTCATAAAAAAAATGGATATTGTGTCGCAGTCGCTATCACGTAAAGACAATACATAACATCCATCATCACCAAAATCACCCCCATTCAACCAGCCACATCTACCGCCACAATGGCCAAATCCTGCGCCACACCACGTCACTCCATGCATAACTCAGCTATTATTTCACCCAACCTCACCTCACCTCACCTCACATCACCTTATAATAACACAAGATAGAAAATATACAATTGATATCAAAATTCCAACTTATTTCAGGTACTCTTCGCCAATTAGCTTACTCGTCCGACTTGAAGATGGCCTCGTTGGCCTTCTGGGCATCGTTGAAAGCGTCCTTGAACTGGTTGGCGTCTGTTGGTACACACGTTAGTATAACTGTCTCGTCTGGATATCAGATGGCAAAAGTTTATCGAGGAGTGGTTCCACATACTATCAGAGTTGGCGAAGCGGATGGCCAGGGTAGCGGCCTCGGGCTCGCCCTCAGAAACGTCAGCAGCGACGTTCCACACCCAAGAGCGGTCAGAACCGACATTGGGGGACAGCTTCATCTCGGGGGTGACTATGGGTTGTTAGCTTCATGATGCTCTCTCTCTCTCTATCAAAAACCTGCAACCAAAAAAAAATACATACCGTAGTGGTTGGCGCAGACCTTGAGGGTCTTGTCACGGCGCATGACAAGGCGGATCTTGCCGGACTCCTTGTGCTTCAGCAGACGAACATCACCAGTACCACGCTCCTTCCACTCGGAGGTGTCCTTGATGAAACGGAAGAGCTTGGCACGCATCTTGAAGAGCTGCTCCTCGGACTCCTCGTTGGTCTTAACTTCGACCTTCTCGGTCAGCTTAATAACGGGCTCAAAGTGGACGTCCTCGGACTCGGGAGCCTCATCATCGTCCTCCTTAGCGGCGGCAGCGGCATCGCGCTGGGCCTTGGCGGAGCCGGAGTTGTCACCACGGTCCTCATCATCCTTCTTCTCCTTCTTGGCACCACCACCGAACATGGAGAAGACGGCGGAGGAAGTGACGGGCTTGTCAGCCTACAGAGATATTGTGTTAGTTTGGTCGTATGGTGACGAGGGTTAGCTAGCCTGGTGCTGGATGCTGTAATCTATGGTAGAACTCTGGATTTTAATGTTGAAGCCGACTATGACTAGATTATTGATAGAGTGCGTCGAGGTTGAGAGATATATGTATGAGTGGAGTTTCTCCAGAGTATCATTATCGATTATAGTGGCTGGTAGATGTGTTCTTGACGAGGCTTCTATCGCATTCTCTAACTGGCATAGAGGGCCGGCATGATTCGTATAACGGAGCCAGAGTGTGTTTGGCGATTACCGGAGAGAAGACAAAGACTCGGATTTTCTTAGCGGTGATACACTCCAACTCCAAGTGTAGTTCAAGTGGTTTTCTCGCGATGTTTTGGTCTTGGTGGTGAGGGGTCAAGCGTTGGCCTACCACTAACATGTGACGCCATAGCCCCGCTATCGCCGGCTGTATGCAGCAACGCATTGGAGTGCCACCGCGTCACACAACCACCGCCACCAATTTCCCACACCAATAAAGTACAAAAGTGTAGCCCAATATGCATCGTCTATGTATAATCGGTCGGTCGGTCATCGTCGTTGAGTGTTGTGAACTTGCGTCATGCGTTGGTAGCTCCAATCCAAGTATTCGGTCCCTGGTTCCTCGGATGCCCCTCTGAACGCGAAAAAAGAGTCGTGAAATATCTCGAAAGCCCAGTTGACACATATCCATAGCTCTCCATAGATCCATCATCCAAGCATCATGACTCCGGCGATTCATCAAAGTCCTACCTCAGTCTTAGCCTCCTCCGTCTTGGTCTCCTCAACCTTGGTCTCCTCGACCTTCTCGACCTTAGGCTCGTTAGTGGCGTCAGTGGCAGTCATTGTGCAAATAATTAATCTTTGTCTTAATTAGAAAGAAGGCAAAAAAAAAAGTAATAAATAGAACTCAAACAAGTTCGTGAAGTAATCCCAAGACCAAAAGAGAAGAAAAGTCAAAAAAAGGATCAGGTATAAACAATGCGAACCAAACCACTAAGCAAAGTTCCCAGAACCCACTAACGACTAAGCAAGGAGACACCAAGGGGACAAGGGAAAAAAGACACTTCAGTCCGTAATTGCAGGTGTCACTATCAAAGACTCCACTGTATTTGCAGTTGTTTTGTCTCATTTTTTTTCACTAATGGGCGGGGGACGGATGGCGGATGAACTTGTGGGATAAGGAGGGGAAATTCGGCGGGTGAATGGTGCTGGGAGGCGGGGTTGTAGAGTGTGCATGGCCTATGAGAAGGTAACATAGTGGGCTGCGTAGAGGCTCTGTCATAGGTAATATCAGGCAACTAGCGCTGCATTGACTCCCGAATAGTACTGAGAAGGCAAGAATCAAAATTGGTAGTTGATGGCTATCGGCTAGGCTAGTATCAATATTCACGGCGACCGGGACACAGTACTTCATATCCAACTGCTTGCTGTAACGGTGAAGCAGCCACCACTATTCATTGCAGCCCAAACCACCACACGACCAAACACAATATACTGTATGTATATATCCAATGACACGAACCCATGATGTCGTCCCACCTCATCAACCCATTTGATCCCCTCCAAATCCATCCACCCTCATCACCTGCCAACCGCCCACACAGTTTACCCCGCAGCAAATCTCGTCACCAAATTCACGAACCTTCAAACACAGCCCAGCCCCTTCCCTTCCCATGCAGAGAACAACCGCACCCTTTCCAATCCAAACGGATCAAACTACCCATGCATTAAATCTCCCCCTTATCTTACAATCGATTAAGCCCAAAAACCTCCCTTCTATACTTCTGCCCATCACCAACCTCACCTCACATTTGCCCTTTGTCATTCCGAAATTCATCGAAGCCCACGGAAAGCGCATAATTGGCACGTCCCAACCCGTCATGTAGGGTCATGTAGGTGCCCAAGCAACCCCTCCTTCCAAAATAAACAAGCTATGAAGCTCCACCGACAGGGGAATGACAGAGGGACAATAAATAGTCGTACATAGAAGTCCAGTCGTCGTCAACCAAATTAAAACCCTATGTGTTTAGCCCTATTTAAAAGATTTGAAACTATTACTACATTAAAGATGGACACCTGATAGCTCAGCAATGTTCAACCACAACAATCACGATATATATATTGTTTACATGTCAGGGCTGAAATAGAAATATGCCATTTAGATAATATATGTATTCAACTCTTGATCACCCCTCCCAGAATAACTGTAACAAGAATGAAATGGCACACTGGCGATCGCAAGACTGAAATGCAAATAAAAAAAACCAACTCGATTCCGCACTCTTGAACACAATGACAAAAGAAAACAACAAGACAGTAAAAACATCCCTTGAATGTAACATAGAACGCCACTCATAATCTCTCAACATCCAAATTTGATACAAATAGCAGCGTAAAAGTTCGATGGACAGGCGACTTCGAGACCCCGCCATTACATAAACCCGTGATTTTCCTAAAAAGGAAATATAGACGATAACGACCGGCTCGCCAACCAATCTTGGATGATACAGATACAAAGAAGAGTTTAGGCTAACATGAGTTGAACCAAACCCTCGGAATATACAAGATTGCGATGTGAAAGAAACAGAGAAGAATATAAAAGACGATACAACAAATATGCGGAAACCCAAAAAGCTGGGCAAAGGAGTGATAATTCTGCGTGAGTAGAGAACATGGGGGCGGAACGGGGAGGAGGGAGTTCGATAAGCACAGTTTATCTGTATCTATCTGTATCTAGAAGGTTGTAAGTGATTAAGCCCTCCTCACAATGAAGCAAAGGGGGCCAGAAATGGGAAAAAGAAGTCTATGTATGATATGGTGATAAAGAAGCAAAGAGACCTACCTGTGTGTGTGTGTGTGTGTGTGTGTGTGTGTGTGTGACGTCATCGCAGAGTACCAATTATCCAGAACTCAAATAATGAGAACTTTGCCATACAAGTACGAGACTAGGAGAAAGACATCCGCTTTCAGTCCTTGGAGGCTTTCACAGCTGTCCTCTCGACCCATTGCGACATGACATCGGCTTTCTTCTTCAAGTACTTGTCACCGGCGGCACGGTACTGCTCTGCAGCTTCCTTATTCCCACGAACCGCCAAGTACCAAGCCTTGGCCTGAATCTGAAGCGACGAAAACTGCATGTTAACTGCGCTGACGGCGGGCCTAATGATGTGAGGGACTGTAGCCTGCTTGATCGCCTGCTCAATCTTGTGTCCATTCTGTTTCTGGTGTGCAGCTTTCAACTGAAACTCTTCTGCTAAGCGTATAGTCATATCCCGAAGACGCCAATTATTCCGAGGGTCGACTTGTTGTGCAAGTTTCCAGAGATGCGCGTTCATATCCATACCTCCAGCTACAATACGTCCTTGAGTATCGCGTGCCACTTCATTTCCCAGCTTAACAACGCAATTCTTGAGTCTTGCCATATCTTCCAGACTGGCCTGGAGAATGGTTGATTTAAAGTTGTCATGGAACCATGAGTCCAAAGCATCGGCAACCTTTCCAGCTTTTGAAGTGGCGGAGTAGGTTAACGCTGTAGTAGTGGAGGTAACAGTGACGTACTCAATCGTGGTACTGGTGGTGATGTCAGGTGTCGAGATAGGTGTGCTGTTGATGTGACTTGCAGACAGGTTCTTGGGCAGATACCCATTAACCAAGTACAAAGCCACCCAAAGAAGACCAGCAACTGAGACTAGAAGTTGATACTTAATCGCCGAAACCCTATTCACAACCTTCTTCTGCATGGGCGGTGATATAATTTGTGACATTTCAGGCGTGGAAGGCTTGCCCAACGAGTCTTCCATATAGTCGAAAGAGTTGCTACGAGACATTTGCTCGGCCTGATCAGCCTTGGTCTTCTTGGCGAGATAGGATGAACCAGACTCGCCTGCCCCGCCGTTCTTGATAGTATGATACCGGCTTCCCTTAGGAGTTTCTTCGGCATCATCATTCAGCAAGGCATCATCCAGTTCGTCGTCAGACTCATCAGATTCGGTAATGACTGACGCAGTCTCAGGGTAAACAAACTCGGGCTTACCAGCTGTCTTAGCAGCATCATGAGCGACGGCCATATAGTCGATTATGGCCTCTGATGGCTGGGGGGCGGTATCGAAGGTCTCATCCTCATCAGCTAGGTCAACAATGGTTCGGGCAGAGACCCGGCGAATGACATCGCTCATCAGATCAATGTCAGCCTGCGAGGGCACAGTCTGGTGCTCATAGTTGTCGGTGACGGAACCGTTCTCATCTTCATCCGTAGAGTCTGCCAAGCTGTTGAGGTCATCATCTCCGGCTTGAGAGGCAGTACCGAGAGAAAGTTGAGGGGTTAAGCCATTTTGACTCTCCGTACCGTCATTGCTAACAAGTTCAAAAGAGGATTCAGCCAACAGATCTGTCTCCTCCTCTATAGGGAAGGAAGAGACGAGGATGGGTGGCGAAGATAGGTCAGCGGGGGATGCCATGATTTTATCGTCGGTGTGAGAAAGCCAACGAGCAAGACGTTCACTCCCTTGAGGAACGGGAAAACGGAGGGATATGGAGGAAGAAGTAAGAGTCTGGTCTGTAGAGGTTGAGTCTGTAGAGGTTGAGTATGTAGAGGTATCGAGTGAATGCAGACTGGGGTCCGAGATAATTGATTGATCAATCTGCGGGGTAGCAGACTTAGCGGGGGTAGAGGGATAGTTGGGGTCACCAGGAGATGATGATGATGAATTATTGGGTGGTGCGTTGTCAATAGCAGTTGTCAAGGCGGCAATAGAAGGCGGCCGCGGAGTAATGGGGTGATCTGCTTGCGTGCAGAATGTTTCCATAAACAAAAATCACAGAAATCGGGCTTCAGAGCATGGGGAATATCCAAAGCTCGTAGAAGCACGATGGCCCTGTGTTTGTGAAATAAAAAAAAGTCAATTGGGACAAAGTCGACAAATATGTTGCCGAGATGTATCGTCGCTATAGATAGCTCGCTGAGTTAAACCTATGACGTAATAGGAGGGATGTGGTAGGTAACAAAGCGCTATAGGGTCGCTAGAAAGTTGGGGACTTCGAAACTCGTGAAATAGGTGATAATTCAAGGCGGAGAGTCAAGGTTGAGGTCAAGATATGGGTATGTACACAAAATCCTGGATATTCGCTGGTTGACACTCAATTGGCGATCACGAGACACAAAATAAGCTAGAAGGTGGAGGATATGGAGAGGACCAATAGCAGGCGAATCCGTAAGAGGCTTTAAAAGCTAAACGATACCATTGACGATAACAGTCAGTAAATGCGATAGTAAGATACGAAAAGAAGAGCAGTAAGCAAAAGGCATATGTATCAGCTTTACAACAGTATGACCGGAGAGCAGCAGTGGTAATGACGAGTGAAGGAGAATCTAAGCTCATAGAGAAGCATGAAGCGTGGAATCGAAGTCAAGGCAGGTGATTAGGAGTAATATGAAGCTCCAAGGAGTCATACACAGACGAGCGAGTGAGTGTGGCGTGGAGCAATGGATTGGAGACAAGATACATAAACACACACGAGAGACCAATCAATGACGTACCGAATAGAATGACAACGCAAGCGAAGCGGTAACAGAAGTATGTGAAGCAAAGCGATGGTTAACTAATGCAGGCGAAGAACCGACAAAATGTAAATTGGCGAAGAGAATTCAGTAGCAAAGATGGTGTATTCAAGATGAAAAGGGAGAGGAAGAAGAGATGCAAGGACGACTAGCTTCAAGTTGTAATAGACAATCTATACAAACGAGGTTTGGAGGAACATTTGCTGATTAAGAGGGGGTTGCGATGAGGGGAAGTCACGGATGTCATCGGGAGGCTTCTAGGCTACTACACGCTAAATAGCACCTCATCTTAGCGGGCTACCGATTGCAATTCACTGTTATCACGCGGGCTGATAGTGAAATGTGAAACGAGAGCAAAGTGCCACCATTATTGATTTACTACTGAGCTTTTATTCCTTACTGGGGCGTAAATAGTCAACAATGAGTCCCTCTATCAGAAACCAACTAGTGGCGTCTGAGTAGTGTCTATGGAATGGTCTCGTGAATCCACAGGCGCACTTGTTGGAGACTTTGTGGGTTGTATGATGCTAAATCGCCAGCCTAGATCGATACATACGGCTTGTACTGCAGTTCCCATCTCAATCGCCCGGGGCTAGACGTCTATGTGAACCAATATTCAAACTAATATGCACCATATGCATTATATGTAAAGTGTGTGGTAAGACGCCCACTCATCCCACTTCAACCCTCCACTCCCAAGAGGTCACCAATGTCCTTCACAATCCCATCCACTCCTCGTCGCTTTCCCCTATCATTGCATCCATCAACCAATGTCGTCACTGCAGACACGATACCGCGCTCCCTTATCCGAAGCATGCACTCGACGACCGTTCAAAGTGGGGTACTCCCCAGCTTAATCACAGAGGACTATATTTAATAGCATCGTGGGCCAAAGCCAGCTTCTCCACCGCCATCAATCCCGGGAGGATCGCCTGGATACCCTGGCCATGGCTAGCACCAGGTGTGAATTCTGTCTCCGTTTGGCGAGAACATTGCTGATAGCGGGGAATTTAGTACAGGGCGGATCACTGGATTGGATGATGTGTGAATCTGGAGGTGAGCCATAGCTTGATGAGCAAAACACGATGATGGCTTAACGGAAGTTTTGACTATTTACTATTCCAGAGACACAATTCAGTCTGTATCTGTTTACTGGAATGATATTTGACCAGTGGATGAATGAAATCAGATACTCACCATGCACTTCCGACTGGAGACCGTATGTGCTCCGATGAAAGGAAGTAAGGATCGGACGGAGGCTTCCCCTTGACCTTTATGGGAACAATGCCTGATCTTGTGTGCTATTGATCATCTTCATGGGCGGGTGGAGTATTTACTTGAACGTAGTTGGTATAGTTAGCGGCGTCAATAGTCGGTGATTTCATGGTTAGCCAATTCACATGGTGTCTCTTTCTATTCACTACATATTATGACAATGGATTCTTTAAGCATCATCAAGGCCAGCCATCGCTTTGGTCTCGTCGCCATCACTTAAACCATCTCAACTTTGCAATATCAAAGAGTCCCCTCGATCGTCCACGTATCTTGTCAACTCAAAGCCTTCATACCCCTGTCTCACCATCATCACGCGCCAGTAATCCACACCTACTTCCATATAAGTCTTCACCATGCACTTTAACTCCCTTGGCCCTTTGTAATCCTCAACCCCATCCTCCCCGCCAACGATCAAGACCCTCACCATCAACATGGAACCACATGATATCCCGTCGCCCCCCAAACTTGTCAGCCCGACAAATAGCAAGCATCAAGCATCATAAGTTCACTACCAGAAACACAAATGTGCCTCAGACCATTAATCTCACGCAATCCTATAGAGCGGCTTGAATTGCACCTGCTGGATCGCTTAATCGTCTGGCCTCATTAACAAGTAAAATGCCCAAAAACACCATCAGCAATTCACAATCAGATTTACGTTCCAACTAAATTCCACATATCAAGTTTGTTTATTCAACATCAATTTCTAAACTCTCCTACCTATGTCAAACTACGCTCCAGCCTTAACGCCTGCACTCTCTGCCTTATCCTTCGCTCGTGCCTCCCTCTCCGCCTCCAACGCCTCCGTATTCACCTTGACCACCGAATTCTCCATTGGCGTATTGAAATCGTAGCCCACCTGCTTAATAATCCCCAGCCCCTTAGTTCTTCCCTCCCGGAACAACAATGGAGTGCCGACTGTAATGTATTCCGGCCTCTGCACAAACTGGAAGGCAACAAGAGCGCGGTCCCCGGTACGGATGAAAGGGCGGTCCAGGTCAACAATAGCGCAGGTTTGGCAGACGGGGCCAATGTGCAGCATGGCTTGATAGCGAAGTTTGATCGTGGTAGCATGGAATAGGATGAGTACTAAGATCTATGGTCAGCAATCTACCATCAAGATGCACTTTCGAATATAGCCTCGATACATACCTTCGGCTACAAACATGTGATATGACGGAGGCGGCAACCCGCTCTCCGGCTTCGGCAACACAACCATGCCTTTCCGTAGAAACTCAACTCTAATCTTTCGTAAAGCTAACGACGCCGACTGGCCGGCCTTGGCAGTAGTGACACCTATTCTCTTGCGCTCTATTGACCTCACAATCGTCGGTGTGTATTGGCCTAATGCATTCGGCCCCACAAGCACCGGGTCTCCGGCATTGATAACCCCAGACTTGACAATTCCAGAAACCACAGTTCCTGTAAATGGAACCGAGAAAGTATCATTGATAAGAAACTGGAGCGGTTCCTCACTGTTGTAGTTCCCGTGGTGGGGTAGGATGTTGAGGAACGTTCGGACAAGGCTGAGGTTTTGCCCTGTGACGTTTGATACCTGGAAGATGGGACAAATACGCTCTGAGACGAACTGAGTGGCGGTATTTACACAATCTTCGTATGTCTTAATCATGATTGGAATCTTCTTAGCCCCAGAGCTCCGCATAAGCTTCGTTAAAGACTTGAGAGTCTGCTCTAAGATATTAGGTGGACAAATATCCACCTTTGTGATGACCACCATGACCGGAATTGATAGAGCTAAGGCAATACCTAGATGCTCCTTACTCATACCTACTAGCCCATTATTCGCCGCAACCATGAGTAAGCAATAATCTGGCTGCGAAGACAGCAATCCAAACACCGTGGTCTTGAGATATCTCTCGTGTCCCGCCAAATCTGAAAAGGTAATAACTTTGCTCGACCTCTTGCCAATCTCCTCCCACGATAACCGTCTCCCACCCTCCGACGTAACAACCTTTCCATGTAAATCAAACCCTAAAATCTCCATGCCCACACTGCTAGTCCTACCACTCTCGATCTCATGTTTATGTCTGAACAAAGCCAGTCGCGCCAAGCCCCGTCCATCATCTAGCTGCCCCTTTACAAGAACTCCCAATAACGAACTCTTCCCTGCGTCGACATTCCCCACAACTGCAAAGCGAGTCTCAATGACATCCTCGATCCGCTCCGGTTTCCGCCGAATGAGAACCTTCCCGGTACACCCAGCCGGACCTGCCGGGGTGTTCCGTGTCGACTCTGCTTCAACATCCCCACCCACATGTTTGGTCAACAATAACTGACAATGAGCTTTCGCCTTCTCGGCGCCTTGTTGTAATCGTTCAACAGCCCGGCGCCACTCATCTATTGTTAAGCACATGGACTTGCCATCCTTTTCACTGCCTAGATCGAGTATCATCTCGCCGTCGCCGTCCTCGAGCCATGTTGATATTAAATCTGCTATTTGTTTCAAGGGCTGATCTTCAATTTCGGGGTCTTGTGTTTCTTCGGTCGGTTTGCTAAGAAGGAGCTCTCGAAGCGTCATTGTTGGGCCTGCGGTGTTATCAAGGTCGAGGTGTTCGAAAAGGTCGTCAAGCTCATCGTGATGTTCAGGAGCATTTGGATCAATGACTTGAGCTGAATTGTCGGTAGCAGGTTTCTGCGAACCGAGGATCCGTTGCTGTTGTTCTACATACTCGGCGAATTCACAGAGGGCCTGGCAGTTGGAAGTTAGAAACAGGATCGTACGGATCGAAACGGGGTACCAGAACATACAGATTCCCCTCGTCGCTGTTCATGCGGGAGGGGCTGGACTCGTGATGATAGCCTATGGTGATGGCTCATTATAAATTGTATTTCTCAAATGCAGCGTTGAAAACAAAAAATGTTTTTTTTATCATAGCAGGTGTGGCAAGCCAATGCTACAGATATGTTTGCAATGTCAGAGTTCTCCAACGAATCTCCAAGATGTTCAGTAGGTGAAAATAATATCTGATAAACCAAGGATTTAATTCAAGAATATGCCGAGTATCGTCCAAATAAGTAGGTCTTCAAACAATAATTGATACAAGTAAAGATCAAACAATCGCCTTTAATGAAAAGAAAAAGGAAATCATGAATAACCAGTCTTTTAAATACGACGATGCATTCATCCAAAAAAGCCACCGATGCATTTGAACCTCGCGCCGTTAATATGCAGTTTAGTTAAATCCGCCACAAGGCGCAAAGGAACACCCGCCATCCGCACAACCCCAACCGGCATACACCTACGCACTTCTACAATACAAGCCAAGCGGCAACTTCCAACAACTTTCTTCTTGCCTCATGGATGAAATGCTAATAGCCACAGGCTTTCATTGGCAGCTGCTAGCGAAGGAAGATGAACTTCACTGACTCATTATTATGAAACATTAACTTATACAATGGCGCTCGCCACAAAGCATTTACGACGATCTTAGCACAAGCTGTGCTCACCGGCCGGTTGGCAGATGACTAACTTTGTCAATGAGCCCATGAATCATACCCAAATATATTTCCCAAAGCAGCATGTCATGATTCAAAGGGCGCAATGACATGTAAGACGGTGACTCGAACCGCTCAATGCAGCTCGGTATAACGGGTTAAGGCATACGGCGATGATATCATAATGGAAGCAAAGCTCTCCACATCGCACTTAAACGGCGATTTACAGGGGCTCCACTTAGTACCAAAAACAGGGGCCATCCACTGTTATATACTAAGGTTAGTGCCTATCTTTCAACAATTACTGGGCGTTTGGTTTAGGGGTATAACGTTTGCTTCGCATACTCTGCGAACCTGCGAAAGGTCAGGGGTTCGATTCCCCTAATGTCCACTTTCTTTTGTTTTTTTAATGGCGATTGTGTAATCATTCATAGCCTCGAGACATCATATATATATATAGATCATTTGGTATTTTTATATCAATGTTGTTTTTTTGTTTAATAATCCAAACTTCGGTTGATAATGTCATAGCTTCGTAAATTCATTTTACCCCGGGTATATGCAAATCAGTGTCCATCCCAAGACCCTCTTCATCCCAAACAGAAAACATAAACAGAAATCGTACACTTCCCTATCAGAGCCCAAAAGTCTATATCCCAATCCCAGCCCATATTCCTCCAGTTCAATCTTTACTTTTCTTCCTCAGTCTTCTCTTTGTTTGCCATCGATGCCTTCTCCTCCTCAATCGCCAACTGCAGCCACGGATGAGCCAGTACCTGATCTATCGTGTATCTCTCCTCAATATTCCGATCCAGCATCTTGCGGATAAGCTCAATGGAATCCTCGCTCTGCACAAAAGGAACACGCAGAGGGTGGTCCGTAATCTCATCAATACTGTAGAAAGGGTTCTCCTTGTAAATGATTGTATACAAGAGAATTCCCAGTGCCCAAACATCCTGCTCTTTGCCGTTGTACTGCTGGCCGCCAAGAACTTCGGGGGCGGCATAGTCGATGGTACCGACGAAGACATTGAACGGGCCACTCTTGATGTAGGCTGCGGAGCCAAAATCAATGAGCTTTATGTGACCCTTGCCATCAAGAATGACGTTCTCGTCCTTGATGTCACGGTGAACAACCTTGGCCACGTTGTGAAGGTGGTCAACAGCCCGAGCAACTTGCAAGAAGATGCTACGGCATTCTTCTTCCGGCATGTTGTTGGCCCGAAGCTCAATATAGTCAAAGAGATCCATGCCAGGAAGACCATGCGGCACCATCTCTATGTAGTAGTTCGTGTTATCTTCAAAGAAGCACTCCATTTCAATAATGTTACGGTGCATGTATTCCGGCTTCCGAAGGTACGACATGACGTGAATTTCCAGAGGCACCGTTCCCAACTTGCGGTCACGGGTCCAGGTGTCAACCAAGATACGACGCTTCGTCACATACTTAAGCACAGCCTTACGGCCGGTGGCGTTATGACGGGCCAGCTTGACCTGGCCGTATGCACCCTGGCCCATCTCCTCCAGAATTGTATAATCATCGATAGTTGCCTTGGCCCTAGATCCAGGTACATAGGAGGGAGTTATGGGGGTAGTCGGGGCCGAAGGGATCGTCAAGGCCGGAGTGCCGGTACTTTTACTGTCGGCAAAAGCCAAGGTGTTAATCTTTGTGGTGTCGGTTTGAGCGGAAGAGGCAGCCTGCTCGGTGGTAAGAGCAGGTCCGATCTTGGCACTCGATACCAGCTGAGTGAGCTTTGGAGCAGTAGCTCCAGATGAAGCCTTGTCGAGGGAAAGATGCGGAATATCAGCAGCCACATTCTTCTTAGGCGTGGGCTTGGGGCTTGGCTGCGACTGGGTTTCGTCTGAATCTGAGTGCATGTCCACCGGGCTGCGAGACTCAAGCTGACCAGGCGAAGGCTGGTGCAGAGGAGTCATTACTGCGGCAATCGGGGGTGTGCTTTGAGGCTCCGGGCTACCATAAGTACAGTGGAGATGACGGGAGTAAGTGACCCAAAGAGCATACACGGTCTCGATCTGGGGAGCAAGAACTTGCGCATTCATTGAATTGGGGTCCGACTCGTCAACCTCAGGAACTGGAGTATTGCGCACATCAGCGGCATTCTTCTCGCTTTGAATGATGCGCATCTGAACATCAACCTTGAGTTCCGACGTGTCCCGATGCTTTCCAGGAATACCAATAGGGTAGAGGAAAGCGTTAGCAGCATCAGGTTTGTGCTCACGGAGAGCCAGAAGAGCTGCAGCCTTACGGAAGCTGGTCTCAGGAATAACCATCCCAGGGGCCAAATCAACGCCGTCCTCCTCAGTTAGAATCTTCAACAGCTTGTCAAAGTTTGGAATGAGTGAAGTGATGGACTTGCCATCCACTCTCTCCCAGCCGAAGAGTGACCCGCAGAATACTGAGTTGGTACTCTTAATAGCCAGTGAATCGGGCGAAACCACAATAATACCAGCCATGTGAGGGAAACTCGACACTCTGAGATCAAGAGATCCCCGAACTTGCTCCACTGTGCAAGGAATATTGACGGAAGGAGAATGCGGGCATGTGTAGTAACGACGATGATTCACCTGGGCATAATCAATAGGGCCATCCCGCGCTGTGAAGCCTTGTCTAGGGATGCGGGGAATTAAAGTATTGGCTTCAGCATTAGGCGCAACCGAGTCAATACCCCAGATGGTCTTGCAAGACCCACTAATTCCCTCCACCTCGCCATCAGCGTTAAGCTTGATAGTCGCCGTATCTTCGTGGATTTCCTCGACAACCCAGATAAGCCCAACACGTTTTTCTTTAACCCAAATGCTGGCAGATCCCAAGCTACCATTGCGCTTTTGGATAGGCACAACATCACCACATAGTAATACGCCACGAGAGAGATTGTTACGGTGGTGGCCAGCGGTGCGCGTCTGAGGTGGATTGGGATCGCCATTATGCACAGTCTGAGCGCGTCTGGTGTTTTTAGGGGTTGGTGATCTGGAGCTTCCCGTACTCATGATACGAGCCGTAGATCCTATCAAAGCACTTGCGGCAGCCGCTGCCGCAGAAGCATTGGGGCGCGCTTCTGCATCCTTCTCGGCCTCTGCAGGATCCAGATACCGGAGCTTCTTTTCAAGCCATGCCCGTCTTTCCTCCTGTACTACCTCGAGGATACCAATCTTTCTAATTTCCGTCTTAGTAACACCAAACAATAGGCAGGCCAAGTCGTTAGCGGACAAAATGGTGTAAGGAGGCTTGGCCTCTGTGGTGAAAATAGCTTGTGCTGCGGGGACCCAACGAGTGTGGTTGTAGCTGCCAGTGGACGTGCGAGTGGGAAACCCAGTCATCACAGGAGACTCGGAAATCCCGGTCACTGACTCGGCAATACTCTCGTTACTGTCAAAGTTGTGCTCCTGGGTAATACCAGGAGCGATAGCCCCAGAAACATCCGTAAATGTCCGTTTCAGAGCACCCCCGGGGCGGTTTGGAATCGTCTTGATGAGGAGGGGCGAAGTAGGGCTAGTCGCAACGTCTTCGTGAATCGTCTGAGCTGTCAAATGCGACGGGGCTTCTGAGGACCCAGGTATCCGCTCAGGGCTAGCTGTTCTCGGGCCAAAGCCTTTCTCAAAGAAGTTATTTCTCCTTCCAGCATCCCGGAGATCGACCATGCTAGCAGACGGGTGAAGTGGCTCCCCGGCCTGGCGGAAGCCATCCGAGTCATCGTTAGCCATCCATCTCAGGCTACGATGAGAAGTCTGGCGGGTCTCATCAGTCTGAGCGAAAGAGAAAGAGTGCAAAGACTCAGTTGGGAAGCGGCTAAGGTCCTCAAGAAAGAGTGGCGATGTCGGGCCACCACCTAATGAAGGCAGCATCGAGGGACTCGGTAGGGAAATGTGCATGGAAGAAGATCTTAAACCAGTAACTGAAGGACTTCGAGAAGAAGGCGTCGAGGGGTGCATGAGGGGCTGTTGGCGAATGCGGCGCAAGCCGGAGAAACCGTGTTGGTCGTGTTCGGTAACAAGAGCATTACTGCAAGACTGTGAGTTGATTGTTCTAGACGAGCTTGGTGAGCGGGATGCATACCGAGAAGCAGCCTCAAGTCCATGGGAAACATCTACGGAGTATCTCATGCGAGATTGGCCGTTTGGTCCTTCGCCCGCCATAATATTAAGAAGGTTCCCGGTACTGCGATTTTTAGGTATGGGAACGCCGGAAGACAGAGTGGAGCGGCCGCGTGTCTCCTCGGGGCTTTGTGCTGTTTGCTGTGCTTGCTGAGTGGAAAGTGGAGATGTTGAGTTTGGCGAGGTGCCAATAACAGGTGTGTTTCGAGTGGTGGGAGCCTCTGAGAGGCTATGTCCAAGAGCCATGACAGTGACGGCAGTGATGATTGGCGGTGGGCTGTTCGACGTCGGATGTATGGTGGTAATAAGCGGGTCAATACTGCGTAGGGGCAAGACAGGGACCTGTTAGCAAGTCCCACGCATAGGCTGGAAGTTCGACAGGCAGTTGAGAAAGTATGCGTAGAATATTAGATGACTATAGCAAGAAAACTAGTAGATACTAGTAAACTATAGAAAAACAATAATTTCAGGCAAGTTCAGCGAGTAGACATAATAATATGGCGCAGTTCCGATACAAATTAGAGAATCAAAGCAAAAGTAGCGCAACTTGGCGATGAATAAGAGTTGGGTAAACAAACCAGTCAATTGTTTCTTAGAAGAAAATCTGTGGGGGTTTGGGCATCATATCATCATGGGGACATGGGCTAAGAGTGGTTACTTACAGTGTGTTGCGAGCCGTAGATGAAGGATCCCTGAGCGGTAGCGACGACGAGGCGTGTTTCGAAAGACGCTGACCAGGGCCCTCTAGAGGCTCTTGTATGTGCACGTTCTAGCTATAAGCAAAGTGCCAATGCGCTGGGGAGGCGATGACCGATATATTGAAGACAACCAAGCTGACACCGAAGCAGTAGTAGAGATGTAGTATATGATTGCAGATGCAAGTCTCGGCTAGTTTTGAGAGGCGAGACGATGGAGTCACTGCTCAACGGATGTGGAGGAGCAGGGAAAAAATGTGAACTCGTGGGACGAGAGGGGCCACTTTGAATGATAGATCTTGCGTGCGCGAAAAGTAGTATTAGTAGTGGTGCCAATGCCAAAACAATAAGAGTGGGAATGTAGGCAAGGTGCTCTGGCATATATAGGCCTGGTGGTACTGGTATGCCAGGGTGGGAAATGGTAATGAGGGGTCTTTCAATGGCCCCATCGATCAGTTAATAAAATCGATGATGATCGCAGCTGACAAAGGATCAAGCTTGAATTGGAGACCAGTTGCAATCAAGTTCATAGAGGCTGGCGGCATTAAGTCGGCGAACATGAACAAAAAAAAAAAAACTTCGCTGCTTCTGCATTTGTAACAACAAATCACAGGAAGGAAATCAGTGAAATTGGAAAGACCAGACTACTGGACTTCCTTCCTCAACTGCAAGTTGTTGATCCCCAAGCGAGCGAGCCCAGCAACGGCACATTTGCAGGATTTCTGCAGTAGACGGCACAGTTAAAATACTTGGCTATGATTGGCTGAAGATAAGTCGGGGTTTGTACTTGGGGTTAAATACAAGCGTCCAAGACTAAGTCCCAAGTTCCCCGGCTAACGCATGTGTGCTTTGAAGCTCAGCATGAGATGAGGCAGCACTTGCAGTCTCAACTTGGCCCGCCATGCTGCAGTTCAGTGCCATGCAACCGGGGAATGGAAGCATTGGGATGTGCAGAGTATGTTTCGGGACGGGACAGTTACATGAATTAAGATGGGCAGATCATCACTTGGACGGGAAAATCGTATATAGACTTTTGGTACTATGGGAGAAAGACATACCTAGAAAAAGATCTGACGATAAATTTGGAGCTTCTGTTGGTCTGTTGGTGGTGATGATAGTAATAGAGCAAAGAATAGTTGGTTATGATAAAGAAACGAAGAACATTGAGGAGAAAAAGAGAAACTTGAAAATTCAATCAGCGAGCTAGCATTGGGAAATGTGCCTAACTTCTTAAGTAGAGCCAAGAAAATGAAGAAAGCCCGATCTCATTTTCAATTTTTGCCAGTTGTCCCTCTTGTCAAGTTCTCGTACTAGTGGCATCCCAATAATCTAGAAAATTACTACATCGGGTAAGTCATGTCTAATACTCACTCTTCAAAGTCCGCTTTTCGGCTACGCCAACTCACCAGCCGCCATGGCTAACGTCTAGTACAGATAGTTTTGCCAGGTTTATATGATAAGTTCTTTGCTGACGTAATCAGTCATCTGGCTCACTGTCCAACGACCCTAAGAACCATCGTCATCCGCCACAGGGAAATTCCTAATAGTCAGACTCACTTCCAATGTGGTCATACTATCTCCATAATTAGATCGTTAGTGATAGAGTTTTTATTGTTCAATTGTTATACTATAAACACTGGTTATCTCATTCGGATAATCATGTGCATATACTCTATATACTTCATGAGACATAACTCGCTATCAGGGAGACAAATATTGCTACCATAACCCCTTCTTTCCTTTATGACCCTCAAACGCTACACAATGCGGAATTGTTTTTTTCCTAACACCAACATTTGTATCAAATACTCTCAATTATCACCATCTCCACCACTTTACTAAACCCTGACACTTCCCATAATTACGTTCATCCCGGCCACCACAACTTCTAATGGCATTGTTCCTCCATTCATTCCCGATTATAGCCTCCAGCTCGTAGAATCATGCTTCAACCCAGCATTTTGCCCTTTGAATCCCTGGGTATCCCTTTAAGACAATCAATGGGCCCTTCGTCCATGTGACCTATTTTCCGCTTTTCCGCCTCCGGTTGCTCAGTCCCATTAAGGATTGCCGTTTTCTGACGCCTGCACATGCACCTGTGTTCTTTAGGCGTTGCTTTTTTTCTCCATTTGTACTAATGGTGCATGACACTGCATGATTTCCACTATTGGGTTAAAGCGATGTTTAATGATATTAATATCACTGGTTCTATGCTGAATTTGGATCGAGGATTGCATCTTAGCCATAAAATCCACTTCATTCCATTTATTTATCTTTGGCAAATACATAGGGTTATGTGTATTAGGGTTGTTTTACGCTTCCTTATTATCTATCGTTGTAAAGTCAAGGCAAGAACCTCATATGCTGTGTTACCAACCTCGAGTCCATACTGACATCAAATATATAAACCACAAAGAACATGTCTTTTAGAGCCTTGTTTCAAATCAAAAGTGATATCTTAACTTCGCCAACTGGCTAGTACATCAGATCCGGGTTCGCCTTGTAATTACATTGACACTTGCACTCTGGCACCGGACACTCGGTCATCCGCGCAAACCACTGCCTAGCATGATCCAAGTGCATAACGTGTTCACATTTCAAGCAAAAGCTGGGGAATCTCGCAGCCGCTCTGACCGCCGCATCCATCGACCCCTCAGGCCGATCCGACCTCGGCATCCCCACAATTTCCAGACATACAGCACACCGAGGTAAATTCCTACCGCAGACCTGACAGCTCAATCCCGCCGCCATACTCGCAACCACAAAGGGGTTATTACTTTTCTGGGAACTCCCCGATGGCCCTCCCTGCATTCCAGAGCCTCCAGGACCCCCGGATGTCTTTGGAGCCACAACCGTCGCCATAGAATTCGGCGGTGTCGACGACAATGCAGGTGTTGAAGCCGATGTTATCGACCCCCTTGTTAACCCGTAGCTTTCCATCCCATTCTGTACTTGTGCCTCTTCCATCTTCACTTTATTGTCACAAAAGACACAACGCAACGCAATCTGTCGAGCGGGTGGCTTGAGTCCCGGTCTGGAGCTATCATCCCGCTTACTCAGCTTTGTGCTTTCGACGTCATATTTTGTGCGTTGGAGGAATGCTTTGTGTCGTTGAAGGTACTCGCGATATGCAGTCCGCCATGCATGGGCACGGAAATCGTCGACGTAGCGAGGGGCAAATATAGCGCAAACTAGAGTAGCAGTTTGGTAGTCGCCAAACTTAGCAACGTATTTGGCAAATATGTCGACGAGTTTTCCAGTGAGACCAGTGAGGACAATACCTTCAATATCACCTTCGTCAGCAGCGCGGCCGACTTCTAGGGAAAGCCAGGTAGTGAGCTCGGTGTCGTCAAGATTACGCACTGCAACATAGGCTCGGTCCGCTAATGGAAGGCTTCTCTGGCCAGCAACCATATGCCAATCGCCAGTAGCAATAAGTGTAGAGATAGCCCGCAGGTAAGGATCATTCTTGCTGGCCACAGAGTCGTCAAAGTCTAAGGGAGCGCCGACCCGAGAGAACCCGTTGACGCCTGACGTGATACCTTCTTTACCCATTAGCTGCAATGCTAGAGATACGAATAGCAAAGTCGGATGTTTGTTGCTGGCATTCTTCAGGATCTCAATTGCTTGTTGAGTCTTGCCACGGAATAGGGCTTTGGCTGCCGACCTAGTGTGCTGAATTGTCGGAAATTCGGTATAAATCTCATCGAAAGCATCTGAGCTTTCAGATGCTTTTTCTCCATATGTGCAAATTGCCAAACAAAGTTGGCGATGTAACGGCCAACGAGATTTAATGCCGTCATATCTGGGGAGATTCGCCTTTTTGCAAAGAGTTCCAATATGCTTTTCCCATACACTGCGATCAGCACCAATTGAACCTCCAATCGGAATCCTAGTATGAGGTTTAAGGCCAAGATCATTATTCCAAACAGCAGAAATACCCATATAGCTGAGATCCAGTGGATGGAGCCCCATATCAGTGTCAGAGGCTGCATGTTGAGCGTCTGAATAAATGTTATTAGCATACTGTCGGCCGTAAGCGAGTCTCACTTCTACTTACCTGCAATCCACATCCACATATTTCTCAGCCACGGATCGTCGGACACCACCTCAGCATTATGCTCCGGATTAAATAGATACTTCTCTTTGGCCCGCAATAACATAACATGGTCGATAATCTCATGGGCCTCCGCCGGATACCCTCTGGTCCTCATCAGCGTGATAAGAAGCTCTTCGTGCAACTCTCGATAAGACAAACTGCTGCTAGCCTTTGGCTTGATCTTGTCTTTCCCGGGGATATTGGTTTTTATATACGCAGTCATTTCCCGAGCATAATACCGAAGGGCCTTCAGCTTATCCGCAACAGTAACTGCGTCGGAAAAGGTCTGGGGAAGAGGTATCATCAAGGTATCTGCATCAACTAGATGGGTTTTGGGCAGGTCCTCAATTGTGGCCTGTTTCCTTAGGACCTCGGGAAGGCGAGCTCTCTCGGGCCCGAACACGGGAATATGGGCAAGTTCCTGCTCCTGAAGTACTGGCCCTAACATTGATGGGACATCTGTAGCATTAAACTTCATAAGATCATGGTAAGGTTCATGTGCATCTAAGCCACGATGTGGTACTTGCCAAGGTACAAGTTTGAAGACGTGATCAGCGGCATTGGACGGTTGTTCTAAAATGTCAAATTTTCCGCTTGCACGAAGAACAAGCATACGTGGGCGAAGCCCAGGGCTTTGCAGAGAAACCCAATCAAAGGATACAATCCTATCATGTTTACGCCCCGAGGCAAATCTGGAAACGTCCATATCATGGGATTTATAGACTTCTAGCAGTTCTGCAGATTCCCGGCTGTACCCCGGCCCCTGAGCCCCCGTATTTGTCACTGGTCCTGTCATTGTAGGTATATCTAAATCCGTGGGTCTTTCTTTGTTGACTTGCAGAACTTTCAATTGTCCAGTCCTGGACAAGATACCTAAAAGACCTCTACGGTCACGGCAGAACCTTAAGGATCGAATGTCAGAATGCATACTGTCAGTGATTGAGGCTTCAGCATCAACATCAACGATACGATCAAGTTTAAGGGCAGCGCCATATGGAACGCTTTCTTGCTCGACAGCCCGGGCATAGGTAGCTGACTGAACAGGTTTGTTGGCAGCTCGACGATCCCATATCATGATACCAGGCTGATCAAGCGCCGATGAGGCAAAGTAGTTTTGATCACATGCATCAATCGCGAGGTTGTTGTTACACTTGGTAGAGAATGTTGCTACAACCTTGGGACCTATGGGGCAGAGTCAGTATCAATGGGTTCCAAGCAAGGATAGTAGATCCATACCTCTTAAATCATGGATTCTTACGCCCTGGCCTTTGATACCAACTGCCAAAGTATTATGCTGGTCCTCAAAGAATCTAATACTAGAGACTGACACACTTGGCTCCAGTTTATACGCTGTATCTGCAAACGCCGAGTGATCTTTTGGTTCGAATCCCCGTATTCGACCATCCAAACGAGTGAGATGCCCGAGATCCCAAATATGTAAACAGTTATCCATCCGCACTCTTTCCAGTCCCACCGCCAATTTACATTGCGAATTGAACGCAACAGCCTGACAGTTTCTCACCATCTTCAGTCCCAGTTCCACATAATCATTTGAATCATCATCTACTCGCAACAGATTGACGACACCTGCCGTGGTACCAACGGCCATCAGACCGGGAGAGGTATGAGACCAGTCATATGTCGTTAGAGGCGGGATATCTTCGTATTTTGAGACCTGTTCATAGTCAAACGCTCCGTTGGTGGCACGGCCGGATGGTTTATAGATCTTAACAGTGCGATGTTGAAGGTTGATATGCATGAAGCTTTCATGATTTTGCCGTGGGCACCATTTTACTAGACCAGAGTCTATCCGATCCATATTGGCGTAGTTTATGTGGCTTGATTCCGTAGTACACCAAATAGGTTGGAAATATAGATCTAAGGTGCGTAGTTGATTATCAGTGGCTTTGGGTTGCTTCAATTGTATTTGTATACATTTCAGATCCAATAAATAATGTCGGCTTTTGTTGTAAGATGAAAGTCATCAAAAACAGTATGAAGATAAGTTCACCAACAGTTCATAACGCCCATTTTCAACGGCAATCGACAATCAAGAGCTCCATTGTCATTTCAGCAGGGATCTGTGGATATATGGCGTATGTCTGGTTAAGAAGCAGCTGTATTTGTGGGGAAGGTACTCGGTGTAGTTCTACCAAGTTGAATACCCGTTGTTTAGCCGGTATCGCTGACCGAGCAATCGCCCCACCAAAATTTTGGGAAAGACTGGGATTTTGCTGCTGAGCGCATGTATTCTGGAATGGAATTTTGGTGAAGCATTTCCTACTATCACCATTTCCCATTTCTAGTTCACACCCTCTATTTCTTTTTTCAAATATATACAGCTTTGTGACTTTGTATATAGATTTCATTTTAATTCACATAATGGCCAGCATCGACCCATCTATTCCCAAGTGGAAAGGCAAAACCCACAAGGCCAAAGAGGGCACTCTCAATGGCATGAAGAAGCGCCTTCGCACCATCGAGCGCCAATTCTCCCGCGGCCTTGACATGCCCGCTACAATCAAGAATGAACTCGAGCGCGAACGCAACTCACTCAAGGCTGGCATAGCCAATATCGATAACCGCCGCAGGCGTGGAAACATGATCAAGAAATATCACATGGTTCGTTTCTTTGGTACGCGCTTAATCAATATTAATATCCTTTAGTGGCGCAGGGCATCAGTTAACTAACTACTTCTGTATACAGAAACCCAAAAGGCCACTCGGAGATCTAAACAGACCAAGAAGGCCTTGGCCGCGAAACCTGACGACGCAAAACTTCAAAACGACCTTCACATCTACGATGTCGATTATCACTACACCAGATATCATCCCCACATGGAACCCTACATCAGTCTATATGCAGTAGAGCCCAAGGATGGTCAGACGCCTACAGAGAAGCCCAAGATTCCCATTGGCCATGTGCCTGTCGAGGGCCACAATGGCCTCATGCGGCCGCCGATGTGGGTTGTTGTTGAAAAGGCAATGGAGAAGGGCCAGAAGGCTTTGGAGAAATTAAGGGAACGGACGTCACCGGATGTTGACCCATTGGCGGAGGATGTTGAGATGGAAGAGGGCGAGAGAAAGAAATTGAAGAAGGACAAGAAAGACAAGAAGTCAAAGAAGAAGGAGGAGGAGGAGGTTAAGGAGGAGGATGGTGATGACAGTGATGGTGGTTTCTTCGAGTAATGCGGCTGTGTAGTGATTCACTGTTAGTTAGCTTGGTGTTCAACGGTATGGTTTCACTGGTGGATTTCCCAGTGGATTGATCCTTCTATGTCTTTTTTTTGTATATACTGCCTTGGCATTTACGGGCGTTTTTATGATATTTTGGGTTTTAAAAGCATATAATTAGCGGCCTCTTGGCCCCATGGAATTTACATTTGAATCTGATAATATTCCCCTCTTGAGGTATTTCATGTAATGTGACTTACCATTGGTCAGATTGGTAGTTGTAACCTATTGTTCCACTATCTTCGCAAGGATTCGAGAGAATCTAGCCTAGTCGGTCTCGTCTCTTTGTCAGCTACCACCAACCAGAGTCCTGATAATAATAGTCAGACTCCCGAAATACAAATATAAATACTCTATTGGCACGCCACTTGGATAAAGCTTTACTTCCTGTTAGTATTTTCCATTTATTTACTGAGCAGGAGTAAGAAAGCACAGGAAGGACCCTATTCCTCCCTGGCTAGCATTTTAATTCTCGTTGCTTGAAGCTTTTGGATCTTGGGCATATGACATCCAGAGTTACCCCATATTAATCAAGGTACCGCAGCCTGACAACCACACTCTGCAAACCCGATCTTACAGTTGATAACCTTTCACCATATATCACCTATCTTTTATCCATAATATTCTTCGTTATCTCGATGCTATTTTAAGCTTCGTTAGATACGGCATCTTGAAGTTCTCAAATTATCGATACTTGATCTGACATCACACCACATCGTGACGCACTCGCTGCTCATTCAAAGTCGATATGGCCTCCACAAATGGAGTTCCATGGGGTGATATCATTGATTGGGCCCGCCAACGGCAAACGGAGAAGTCACAGGCTAAGGACCTGTCCCAAGAAGAACAAGATGTGCTCTCGCTCATACCATCTATGATAAATGCCTGGCGCAACAATTCTGGCCAGGTAGATCCATCATTATTGAATGCATCGTGGATTCCCCATTTACAAGGCAAGTGAATAACCAAGGATACGGCATCATATCATTTCAGTTCTATTCAATCTCGTGTGTTTCTAACATTGTGTCCAGAGGTCCTCCAAAAGATAGGCAAGCCAATACCCAGCTATATAGAGACTTGTGTGGAGGTGCAGCTTGGGAAAGGCACCATTAAAAAGTTTGTAAGTCATGTCAAAGTTGATGATATGATTTTACCCAACGCCAAGTTCGGCGGATCGTCAGATGATAACCCCCGACTCTTTCCTAATAAGAAGGTATGTATAACCATTTATCGGTACCCAGAATGGTTTGATATTGACCAATCTTCAGGATGCGAAAAAATGGGCTGCTTTTTGCGCTCTCCACTATATGCATAGTCAATACCCCCGTGATATTAAACCGGAGGTGTGCCACTTGCTCAAGTCCTACCCAAATATACGGAGGCCGGCACCAACTACTCCCAAACATAATCAGTCTAGCCCCGAAAACATCTCGCCTGTTACCCCACAATCACAAGGTCATGAGCCTGCTAATTCGGCCAAAGCATTTCCAGCAGAACTTGTGGCAGCAGAAGGAAAGCATGCCGACACTAATCAGTATTCTCCAACTATGCGTCCACAATCAAGATTTTCTATGTCCCAAAACACTGATTTTGGCATTCAGGATGCCCCTCGCCAGGCGTTCAACTTCAGCCCCGGCATATCGGGTGATGCGCAATTTGTGCAGCAGTATTCGGCTCCGGAAGCATTCATGGCTACATCTACATCGCCCGTTCATGGTCAAACTCCCCATACCGTTCAGCCTACCCAGTACCAACCGCAGGTTGCTTCCTTTCCGCCATACAGGCGGGATCAAGAGATGCTCCATAATCCGGAATATCAGGCCATCAATGGCGGCTTCTCTATTCCAGAGTTAAAGAAGAATATCAAGGAGCTATGTGAAATCGCGCGGATTCCGCTCATAAAAGTTGATATTGAACCCTATGAAGTGGAGGGGAGGCCGTGGTGGCGGGGTCAGATTCAAATTCCTCCAGGGCACAAACTTCGATTTCCGGAAACGAAATGCGAGGTTATGTACGACAAGGTGGCTGTCGAGAAATCCTTATACACAAAGTTGTATATGATGTTGTATGAGGATAGCCGAGGATGGAAAGTTGACACATTTCAAGGTGGAGCTTTGACATGATCGTGTGTGATTGGAGTTGGTGTAGTGTGTCGATTAGTTATTCATGTTATTACGTACGTCGTTATATTCAATTGCTTGATAGTGCTATTTTCTTGTACCTTTTCCCTGGGGTTTCCTCATTTTCAGTCCCTTGGGTAGCTCATTGAGGATTTCTCCATTTTCCAAAATCACACCAATGTCAACCTTGCGCCCAGTGACTTTCGCGAAGTATCTTAAAGGCAATAAGCCCTGCTCGTCACCCTCGGTCAAAATAACCCCGTTGGAACTCCTCCACCACTTGATCCCATCATTCATGGACGCCTCGATATCGATCTCGATCAACAGTTCTGCATCATTCCGCATTCCGGAGATGACGCCCTCGTCTTGACCAGGGATGCCCTCAGCACAATGAATGTGATTACGGTTCATCCGGCTCAACCCTCCCGATGTCACAATGGCCTGCCAGAATGTGAAGAACGTCCCATGGATCACCATCGTTGGAATATTCTCCCCCGTAATCTCACTTAACAATGCCGCCGATTCCACCTTAATACTATGTCCCTGATTGGCCCTAATCACCCAATCCTCCAGCTTCTGTGAATCCCCTTCCTCCCCATTAACCCTCTTCAGCGTAAACCTCTGTTTCGCATTATCCCTTGTACAGTCCTTAACATCCTCCAACGTCACCTTCTGCGATTTTAATGGGCCCCACGCTAACTATAAATCGGGAGAAAAAGAAATCAAAGGCAGGTTAGCAAGCGGAGCATGGAGATGAGCGGTGATGTGATTACACGGAATGGACTCACCACTTTGTCAAGGGATGCAAAGCCTTCGGAGTCAAGCGGGATGCCGGCGTTGGTGGCTTGGTGGCGGAGGAGTTTGGAAAGGGCGCGGGAGACGGTTTCAGTGCGGGAGGCGGGGGCGCGGGGTTTGCGGGGGCGAGCGGTTCCAGCAGGTGGGACTGAGGTGGCCGGGGAGAGCGTAGGTGTGGGTTCAGATGACATTATTTTGGTGCGTATGTTTTCTTTAGTATGTATCTGATAGTTATTAATTAATACTGAATGTTCTATGTATTGCTATATTAGGGATTTAGATCGGATTTTCTATAAAATTTGGGCTATGACCCCGCTGGGGTTGTGTGACTGAGTGCCTGTGAAGTATGATCGCATGTTACATACCTTATTTTTTACAGCGCACAGTAGAAGGATGCACGAGATATCGCGCAGCTAACTCAAGATATATCAGTCTTGGTCAATTTTGTGGCGAGTGAAAGTCTGTAAATGAGTTCCTAAATATGGCTACTAGCGACTGTTGCCTTCACCAGTATTTTTCGAGGCATATCTGAATTCGATTAACCCTGCGTATTAAACCCTAACAGTTGATACAACTCAACTATGCAGTTAATTTTCCTACAAGCAAGGGTTGAATGATTGACCCAGATTCAACCATAAGACATCTGCCATCTTATCGTGACGACATTGACGATGTTGCATCGCCGGGAGATTTACGCCATAGCTTGATCTGAAACACAGATGTCAACGCCTCAATACAACTTCACCTAAAAACACTAGTCTATCAAAAGAGGGCTATGTCGGCTCACAAATATCTCGTATGTCACGGATAGACGTCGAGAGATCGGACACCCGAGATATCATTTAGCTGACAGTACAAGGCATTCTTTTAGAAGCCGTATATCCATCATTTCTAGCAATTGAACTCTCCCATCACGATCGACACCAACGCCTTCGTGCTTGGACATCAATCATGGAGAACCCCCTGAGAGTGCTGAGCTGTGAGATATTGGAATTCTCATTATACGTTCGCATGTAGTAAGTAGACTGTCGTAATGCACTGTTAGTCTCGTTTAGTTGGTTTCTAGGCTAAACCTATCTAACAAGGATCTCGCCAATTTACGGCCATGCACGCCAATACCAAGTGCTTGCATACACCATAACACCCTCATCCTGTTACCCTCGAAATGAAGGAATGCCAAATCACCCTTGGCTTTGACGAAATTCACATTTAGTCTCAACCTTGGAAGCAATAGCTTTGTTCCCATCCTTCCGCACCCCAATTACTGACTTATAGAAGAGTCATATGGCCCGATTATAGGTAGCTCTATCTTCTTTCGGTTCAATGTGCTAAACGTATCCTTACAATGCCTGAACCTGGTGTTGTGGTTTCGTGTATGCTTGGCCTGAGTTTGTGTCTTTCGGGAAGCTCCAACCCAAACATGGCGAGATCCTAGCCGAGCATCTTTGCTCTGCTGCTCTTCTCATCTTGTCCCCTATAGGTTGATATTGGGAATGACATGGGAACTCCATGTTTATCGCAGGGGGGCTCTTAGCTATTGCCGGCTTGTCCACTGCTTAATCACAATATAGTAAACTCGACGTGATATGTGCCGATTGAAACGCGAACCGAAGGCCTGATGGCACATGTCTCGCGCGCTATCCTCCAAGGAAACTATACTTATACTAAACGTGATAGTTTATGGGAGATCACAGAAGACGAATAGTTGGACTGGAAAATCCAAAATTTTCACCACCTGCGTTAGAGAAGAAGACAGAAAATGGAACTCCCCCTGTGTGGTCATATCGGTGATGGTGACGGTTGACTGACCTGTGACCGGGTATTTGCAAAGTTGCAACACCGACTGCGCTAATTGCAGCCTGAAATTACAGTCATACTGCGGGAGAAGAGATCATGGAAGGGGAAACAGAGGTTCTGAGTTTCGTCACCATGCTGGTGTTGACACGGCTGATTCTTTGGTTCGGGATGAAGTAGTTGTCACTACCACCCAAAATTGAGCATCATCATCTTGAACTCTCCAAACCCCAAGATGAAGGGGACTGGCCTATCTGAAACCATAACCTTTGCATACAGAGGAAGAAGGATTCCATTGATAGCTAGAAAAACTGCGTTGCATGTGCGCACTTTGATGCATGCTGTAACCTGCATTGCATAGAGTGGTCAGTTACAATCCCATCCTCTCCAATCCTACCTCACATTCTGCCCTTCGTACGTTTAAGCGGTGGCCGGTGATACAGTCTTCTCTTTAATTTCTCCTCTACTCTCCTTTTGTTGCGTAGCATCGGAAGTGACTCGGCCAAAGCTTAGACTCGCACGGAGGAACATGTAAGATCACAGGATGGCCGTCGCGACGGGAGCTCACCACGACATTTTCAGGCTTTGGAGTTGTTTGTGGACTCACAGACACAAATAGCCGGCGAACAAAAGATTTGAAAGGCAATTCAATGGACATTGCATTTAGTGGTTACTTTTCAGATGCGTGGGGTTAAAGTGAGGTCTATATGTGCTTACTAGCATTTTGATGATTGTGTTATAATAACCCTAATGATATATGACCAAGAGTATACGAACGGGGTTAGTCTCTTTTTCTCTTGTCTTCTTTTCTTTTATTTTTATTTTTTTTTATTTTTTTTTTTTTTTATTAAAAGTGTTGTTAGTTATTATGGCCAACCCTCGAACTCCCTTGGCAATACTGCACGATCGAGGAGGAACACCTTCAGAGATTCAAGGCCTGCAAAGCCTGCCTTACAAGGTTATCCATTTCTGACTAAGGCCGAAGGACTGGGAATCAAAACATAATGTTCTTCAAGCGAAAGGGATTAACGAGATGATGCGACTTGTGGTAGCGGGATCAAGGGCCGCACGCGTTGAAGTGGGGCAGAAATGGGGGCTCACTGCGGGTATGGGAGAGACAAAGCGTGTTAGTTCCAGACAGTATGAGTTTTGTATGGGCTTGTATGGGCTTGTGTGGCTTTGTGGGGTTGAATAATGATATGTCCTGCTGGAGTTAGCCAGGCACGAGCTGTTGTTGGGAGTTCCTTGGTGAGGTGAGCTGAAGTTGAAATGAGGAAGGAGCTTTATAGACTAGACATACAGAAGAGGAAACACCTACCACAAGGAAGTCATACACGACACACTATTCTCATGAAGGTTGTTACGCTATTTGTTTTTTTCTGTTTGGGGAAGCTCAACTCATTGCATGATCAAGTTCGAAGCATCACCATACAGGTACAGAGCTTGCATGGGATATGACGGCATCTTGCTTTGATTACTCATTATATGGGAGCACTTCACCAGACATGCGAACTGCCATGCACAACACACCCGCAACCAGTAATAGGCAGCTTCTATAGATAAAGAGCATGCGTGATGCATCTTCGCAGAATTGTCCGGCTGCCCCAAAAACTCTGCATGATCCACCTTCCCTGAACGTGCTGCATCGTAACTACTACTCTGAGCCATAGTAGGTCCATTGTAGGTAGACACGCCATAGTAATCTCTAGCATGAGTCTAGACACAGTTCATGCATGCAACTAACCAGTGCTTTGCGGCTAACTTCCGTAACATACGTGCACTAGAACTTCCTGCTTCATGCTATTTTGCAACTACTCTGTGTCCTAAGTTTTTGTTTAGTTATAAGCAGCTGCACGACGCTATGATTGCCCCGACCCTTGCGGTAAACCCCGGTCCAACTTGCTGTCCACTGCTCTTGACGGGGAAGTTATGATCGCTGACGCTGGCAGCCCCTTGCGACAGCTTCACTTCCCATCTGAGAGCAATACCTTTGGGATCCCAATTCCCACATTTTATGGACCTGAAATTTCCATCGAAACTTGCTGCCACTGCTACTGGGGGACTAATTCTTAATTCTTTCTAGGTTCCTTTCTTTTTCCCCTAGTGATTTTTGGTAGAGCAAAGACCAGTGACGCCTTGTGATCGCGTCTCTGTCGACTGTTTATCAAAATCTATTTCTTTCTAGATACTTTTCATGATTTTTTTCATTGAATTGTATTATTGAGTTGTTCCCTTAAAACCAAGTGCTGGCTTATTCATCCAAAGGCACGACGACCAAGACTTGCAGCGGGAATCTACAGTGACTGTAGAGTCTCGTACCTACATTCGCCAATTTCTTTTTTTTTCTGGGAGGTCAGCTGCCCGCTCTGCACTCCGCGACATCACATCATCGTGCATTGAAGGTTCAAAGAGCGCGATCCTCTCCTTTTGAGCGAATCTTTGACCTTTCCCCTCTTAAGACAGTTGGTTGTTGTCTTGTTCTCGCCCTTTCATAGATACACTACCGACATTAACTATTCATAATTTCTAATTTTCTCCAATTTCGATACCACTCGACTATTCACATACCCATTTTTTGCCAACACAGATCAACTTGCGGTGTAAAGATTTCCCAATACCACCGACCAATTTCAATCTCGACTTGCGCCATCATATTGCACATTCCACTTGGAGTTCTGGTTATGTACTTCCGACTCTGAAGTGATTTTCAACCGGTTTCCTATACACGCCCCACGAGAGCTCGTCTCGAAGCATTCCTTTCAGTTGGTAAGTTCCAGATTGTGGATTGTGGTTCTATTGTTATTCTACCTGAATATAACACCAAGTGTGGTACCTTCTTCGGCACTATCAATTAAGTCAGAGTTGATAAGGCTATTAGACTGGAATCATCTGATTATGCCAACCCTGGACATGATAACTGACTCTTGTCTTGACTGCTAGTCATATGACGCACTTTGGCAACAACACTATCACCGATTTTTGCGATTACTACCTTTGGTGAGCACAGGCGATATAGCGCTTGGATCACGTTTTCAACATATCTTCGGCAACCCGTTTTTTTTTCTTTCTGGTTCTCCGGGAGCAAACACCCCAACACTTAACTGCAGATTAGCGACGTAAGGAGCCATACGGTCGATAGCAGTTGGTGTGACATCAGTCCCTTTTTTTTTCTTTTTTCTTTTCCTGTTTGTGAACGCCACATATAGCCATTGCATTGGTTTACCCAGCCGGCGTCCGGTTACCATAGTCACTGCCATATAATCAAGAGCCACTAGGCGGGAAACCACTATCAAATTCTAGGTCGATCGCATGGCTAGTTACCGGCCCTCTGCACTCTAGATACTATACACATAACTGTGGTTATGGCCACACAACTTTCATCGGGCTTGCAAAGCCCCATATCACTGAATGACTCTTCCAATGTTTTCGACAACTCGCACATGTCCTCGGCGATAGATACTTCGGGAATTTCGAGCAAGAGCGGCAAACCGCCATCTTCTACTAAGTCTCTTGTTCATCAGAAGTCAAAATCTCATGGAACACCGAGCTCCTTTCACACTAGTGGAATCAACAACTCGAAGCGCAATTCTTTACAGTCTATGTTCACCACCAATACGCAAGCGACAACAGTATCGAGTTTATTACAAAATTCTCAGCACAACCACAACGGCGTACAAAAGGGATCTGGTAATATTCCAGGTAGCGCATGGAGTGGCATGAGAACTGCTTTTGCGGCCACAAACAATTTGTTTGCTCCTACACCATCGTCTCCAAGGTCCTTTGCGACAGCCAACACCGCAAGTACTGCAATGACCCAGGGATCTGCTATATTTTCGTCTTCCTTCTTTTCAGCGTCCACATCGCATCTAGACGACGACCTCACTAGCCAAGTTACATCTGCTACATCATCGACTACCAGGCTACCTTTCCTACGGTCTCCGCAACAAGAACCTCAGTCAGCGCAGACCTTCCACGCCCTTGATCTGGACCTTCCCCATTCAAACAGTCTTCATAACCATAGACTTAACCACAATCAGTCTAAGCTTCCCGCATTTCGGTTTGCAGACTTGACTCCTGGAAAGATCAATGGTGTTCACCTACCTGGGCTTGTAACAAACACACAATCCCCAGCACCTGTAAACGGAGCCGTTAGCACACCCCCATCCACGGCTGTTACTAGATCCTCCGCTTCGTCCAAGAACCATCGTCGTGGAAAGTCTGAGAATATTCCACCCAAGAACCCCGCGTTGATGAAGTCGCCCACCGCCCCTGCAGTCGCTGGTTCCTACGACTTAAAATCTGCACCGGTCGTTGTTACAACTGTCTCAGCATCAGCATCCGCACCTAGCCTGGCTTTACCTACTTCTCCTACTCCATACTCTGCCCCACACAAGCTTCAATCGGTGCTTAAGAGACCACCTCGTGAGCGTGACTCGCAGCAGTCGAGTCAATCCAAGGAACCACCAACTCCTTCTACTACACGAGAAATTACTTCGGAAAGACCCGCAACCCAAGCGCAGAAATCACAGCCTCCTTCGGCCTCAAAAACTGTCCAGGCCCAGCAAGCCCATTCCCAAGGCGGACAAAATTCTCGGGTGAGATCATCGACGTCATCGCTTGAGCTAGTTAAAGCTCCGGCACCTATCCTGGTCGGGTCTAAGAGGCCAGCATCATTCCCTACTTCTCCACGTGCCACACAGGTGACCTTTGTTGAGCCGACTCCATTGACCCCCCCGGAATCGACCGCTCTTGCTCCCACTGCCGTTGCCGCGACCAGCAATAGTAATAGCAGCAGCAGCAACAGCAACAGCAACAGCAACGGCCACAATAAAGCACAAAACAGGCGAAGCTTTGTGGCCTCTGGAACGACAAGTTCTGGATCCAGGGCGCCGCCGATATCCCTGAGGTCTCACCGGGTTCAAGCTGCAGTGGATGCGGCTGGAAATACCAGCAGTGGGAATTCCTCAGGGCCTAGCACGAAAGCGGAACATTCACCAGCACCAGGATCTTCAACAGAGAGATCATCGTCTAAAGATCGCGCAAATTCTTCATCCGAAGATAAACGCAATTCTATCTCATCTGTCTCTAGACCTCCAGTTTCTTACAAACAGACGCCACCTAGCCCGTCGACTGTCAGCTCTACTGGATCCAACTCTGGAGCTATTCGTGTTCCCCCAATTCGCACATTCAGGTCTTCTGGCACTCGCAAAAGTTTGACTCTGGAGACCGCAGCAGCCATTGCTTTACCCAACGACGACGACCTCGACCTCGATCCCGACAACACAACTAATAACCGCGAATCCGTCCTTCAGTCCCTTGAGGGATCAACTGAGGCCCGCAACCCTTCCAAGTCCACTCCAAACACCAACGAGACCAACAGCCCGAACACGATTCCGCAGATCATGACGCCAGTCGACCATTCTATTGGTAACGAAGCCTCGGGCCAGCCAGATCCTGATGACACGGGAGATTTGTTCCTCAAAATTGCACGGGAAGAAGTTGGCGTATCTAACGGTAGAACATCGAGTGCTGCTGCTTACGATGATGCTGGGTTTTTCTCGGACGACCAGAGACAGTCTCACGCAGTGGTAAGTCTAAAACTAGCGTATTTCCCTTTCTCAGTGCCCCTACTTCTACACCTGTATGAGCCCGTTATCCAAGTGGGGATGTGCCCATATTGGATGTATTTTTTTTTCTCTTTCTTCAATTTTTTTTTTTTTCACTCGTGGACGCACAGAGCGTTTTATCTCTGTTATCTGTCCCCGACTTGCTGCTGCTGTTATAGCCCTCCAATGGTTATATACAGATGAGCCTTAGCGCAAGATGGTCAGCAGACGGTGATATTGAATCCTAAAACCCAGTATACATATGTACATATATATGTATATGCGTGCTGCATGCAGATGAGGCGAGATGCGGCTGCTAAAAAAGAGCAGTAATGCCAGCCATGGCTATGTTCCTGCCTGTCAGTACATAGCAACGTCTGGTCTGCCGGACAGGCTTGGTTCCAGATTCCGATGGGCGAATCACAAGTGCGCAATGCTCAAATCATTCCGCTGTCTACCAAAGCATCAAGTGAGCTTGATTCCCGGGTTCAATTTCCTGGATTGGTGCTGATTGATGTAGTGTGCATCAATCGCTGGCTTCCGCCCTCTTGTCTCCTTCCTTTGGCTCGCGGTCCCTGGTTGTCAAATCCCCAGTAGACAGCCAGGATGGCGATCTCAGCGGAGACGTGCGACTGGGGATGGTCCCTGCGACGAACAAAGATTGTATATTATCTGTAGTGCAGCCAGACCCAGACTCACTTATCAAGTATGGCTATGCATCTCCAATTTGGGGTGGAGTCCTGGCTTCAGGCCTTGTCTCGACCTGCAGGGGTTTCAGAGGGCTATTTCGTTCTCCCACGAGTTTGTAGCGCAAATGCAATGACATGATGGAGAGTGAAACACGCTTTTGGGACCTAGTGCCTCTAGTTTCTGTTTAATTATGCTGTTTCGTGTGTTATGCTCACTCGATCGCCTATACTTACACATTGCTTGATATTTTCTTTGCGATTGCGCGTTGCTTTTTTATTCGCGGCTCCTGTTTCGCTGTCAAACCCTCTGTGCGCTCTGGCCTTGTGCAAGTGCACAATCTCACCTCCCATACATTCACCATCACTTGAGTTGTCTCGGATCGGTTCCAGAGCTTCCACGCTGCCTTTTTCGCTTTGCTCCATAACCAGCACTCGTTCTCTGGCTTTTCTCTCGCTTTTACTACATTAAACCCAGCGCGTTTTATTCCTTTGACATCCCTTTGCCTCCTGTATAATTCGTGTACAAAATCTCGAAATACTTCCCTGAGTTCAGTGTCTCCCAGTGCGAACGAAGACTTGATTGGAGGCATAGCCATTCATTTTGTCTGCTGGAATTTTCATTTGCTCCTATCACAATAGTTGTGGTCGCTCCATGGTCAGCGCGCATATTTGGCCAAGTTTGGAAAATTTCCTTGTTATTGTCAAAATCTTGCTGCTGTCAATTATTCAATTCTTTTGTCGATTGCCTATCTTTACAAGCTCACTCGTTGTCTCGAGAACTCGACCTTCTGCGCCGACACTACAATATAGTGACACCTGCATGAATTACGAAATCGCAAGCGCACTCTCACCTCCACCATCATTAACATCATAATATATACTTGAACCGAGGTCGCTCAAAATGGCCGAGTCGACACATCACAATCCACCTTTTACGCATCCATGGCTAACATCTCAATCACTTCCTCAGAATCGCGTTTCCCGCGCTTCTCACCGCCGACCACTCTCTACCGTCATTCCCGCCCACTCTGTACCACAATCTCCACCTCGTATCTCCCGCCGCCTGTCCGACCAACAAGAAACTACATCCAGACCCCGAGTCCGCTCTGAAGATGGGCAGCCCAATGTCCCCCCCCGGACCCTGAACTACCGGAGTTTGGCTCGTGATATCCACTCGTCGGCGGCCAGTACTATTGGTGAAGATTCTGGGCGTCGTTCTTCAATTGCAAACAGATCTCATACCTCGGCCGGCTCTAGATCCATGATTTTTCACGACTCCCAAATTACTGATGGGCCTCAGCTCTCCAGTCGTCGCAAGCCCTCAATGTCTGAGGGGATTTCTATTGTTACTTCGCGCTCTGGCAACCTAAAATCTGGCACATCATACCACCAGCGCACATACAATTCTTCACCACTCGCATTGCGAAACAATATTGAGCAACATTTGCCTTCGACTCAACAAATTTTGGCCGGACAGCCGGCTCAGCAACCTAGCCAATCAGATGCCGCTGCCCAGGAAGGAACAGACTCCACCACATCCACTGGTGGCCCATCTACAGTTTGGGACGAGCTCGACGAACTCAAACATCGAATCCACCGCCTGGAGCTTACCGGAAAACTTCCAAACTCCTCCAGCTCTGCTATGTCTAGGGTTTCCGACGACAGACCACCGACTGCACACACTGCTGCTACTACCAACTCTGGATCTTCGCCCAAGAGACCAACGACTACCGGCTTGCTCAGCAATACAGGTTCCAACGCCAACCACACCACCGTTTCTGCACAAGGCAATGATAACGTTAGTACTACGTCATCTCAGCGGGAAACTCCCTCTCTCCTGCAGGCTGCCTTGGCACAAGCCAAGCCTAGTGTCAGTAACGAAGTCTTTCGGGCTTTGGAACTGGCCTCCACAGATGCCTTGGGGTTGACCGTGTTAATGGGTACTGCTGGTCAGCCTGGCCCTATTTCAAGTGGCGCCAGCGCCATCGGGTTCGGCAGCGCCCAGACTATTACCGATCGTCAGCTGCGCCGAAAGGCCGAAGGTGTGGTTCGGTCTCTTACCGAGCTATGTATTGCTTTGTCCCAAGAGACTAGCCAGCGTGGCGGCCTTAACATCATCCAGTCTGTTGAGGGCTCTCAAGAGCCGCCGGTTTCTCCCACCACTATCAAGGGATTTAACTCTATCATGACTCAGCGTCGTTCCAACGTCGTCGTTGACCAGACCCCTGTTGCTATCCCCTCTAGTCCTCGTGCTCTGTCCAAGTTCGAAGAGAGACGAAACAAGATGCTAAACTCACCAGCTGCGCCTTCTGCTCGCTACTCAGCCAATTCTCCATCCGGCACGGCCCCATCCCGACCGCCACCTGTCCCAGAGAACCAGCATATGTCTCAAGGGCGGAAGTCTTCCATGTTGCTTTCTCGCCGCCGGGCTGAGACCGAAGAGCCTGAAGAGCTTTCTGGTCGCAAGACGTCGATGCTTCTACGTACGCGCAGAGGCGGTACCGAGGAGCCCGAGGAAGCTACTGGCCGTAAGACCGCCTTGCTGCTTCGTGGGCGTCGTGGGACTGGTGGATCTGATGATGATGAGCCCCGCATGCGCGCTCCATCTCGTGCGATTACTGAAGTTGTCCATGGTGGACGCCCTATGACTCGCGGAGGGGGTGAATACGGCGCCAATGTCCCCATGCAATCTATTGAGGGTGGCAATGCTAATAATGGTACCAACAGCACTGGTCCTGCATCTCGTAGACGTATGATGTCATCACGATTGTCGGGAGCTCCTCCGCAGTCTGGCATGCCCACACCAAGACGCTTCTTAGATCGTCAGACACCTGACCGCGAAGGTATTTCGGTGGTGGAGAAAATGCAAAGCGAGGAACGTTTACAACGTCCGCTTTCAATGGGTAGCCATCCTTCTATGATGAACCGGACACAGAGTGTTAGTAGAAGGGCGCCGCGGGAACGGTAAATATGTCCTCACTGGGTTTGGTTTGAGGAATGTGGCCAATCGTTGTTACGATGCGGATTGTTCATGTTCTCACTGAATTATGAGTCTCTTCGAAAATGAGCTACGGTGCTCTAAGATCTGTTTGTTGTGTTTTGGGCTTTCGCTTCTTTTGTCTACGAGAAATCGTATATCGCATGTCTTTCCTCTAGGATACTGGCGTTCTTTTCATCGCCTATCAGTTGTCATGATATCCCTACTGTACTACTATCTTTGCTTTCTTTTTCTCATTTCTTGCTTGCTAGTGTCCATGAGGAGGATATCGATGTTTCTATTTTTATTATTCACTGCTTTCTTTTTTCTTTATTGTTACATGGGGTCCGTATAGCCCGCGCGAGCCGTGGGGTTTGATTAATGGACCGATGGATGGGTGGCTAGGTTGTTTTCTTTTAGTTATTCTTTATTGATGTTATGGTGTTTGTATCTTGGGTGGATTGGTTCTTGAAGTTTCGGGGTTGCTTGATTGTTTTCTTTATTTAGTAGGGGCGTCCTACGCCGGAATGATATGCATTCTTTGTTTTATTGGTTACAGGGCGTGAATTATTGCAATATTCTGGCTTATCTCTTGTTAGAGATTAAACTATGGAGTTTGGTATATTTCTATATGTTCAATATTAACTCGTATTGCTTTCGACGGTATTGTCTTTTTGAGACCCAATGGGCTACCCTTGTTATGTGATGAGCGTTTCCATTGGTAAGGTGATGTGACATTGAAGGGGCTTGATGTAGTGATGGTGACCTCATGCAGATAGCAATTTGCCACTATAATGGAATGGGGCGCGTAGGAATTGTCGTATCAGGTGGCAGTTGGTGGACGATGATGTACTGGGAAATTAGATGGCAGAGCTTGCAGATGGACCTGCAGTAGTCAATCTGTAGTGTGGGGCTAGTTTGGGGGAGTTGTTAGCCAATATAAGAAATATGTAGAGGCAATTAATCCTCTATGTTGTACTTGTAATACATTTCGTGTAGAAATCCTGACTGTAACAGAAAATATAAATATCTAAAACAACATCTTGCCATTTCCAACCTAATCTTGTGTTCGTTGTTCTATGTGGTCCAGAGTGGGGTACCGAGTTCCGCCTCCTCTCCGGGATACCCATTCGCTCATCAATTCCATACCATGCACGCTCCATCAGGATTAGGTTTAATTGAAACGCGTCCAAGTGACTAGTAACCGTGACGAGGCTGATAGAAGGATGCATATACATGAATATTATTGGTTATGATAGACAGGGGCTATATGCAAGGCTGAGAGGGAGATCGCCAATATTGGAGGGAGAAGGTGATTGTGTTTACTTTGTGGTTGATATAGGACTGTAAGATTGCTTGCCCACTCTTGAGCCAATTATTCGGCAGACTTTTGTGGTAGACATAGTGATACGGCATACAATAGGCTCTTTCTCTCCGTTTTCCGTTTTTCTTTTCCAAAAAAAAAACGTCCAGAAAGTTTACCATGGTCCGCCCTAGCCGTAGTCGCTTCGCCGAAACGGCCGCCGCACTCGCCGCCAAATCGCAATCACCTGCACCATCCGCCTCTATATCTCCCGAGCCCGAAGATCTGGCAGATGCCGACTACCATGTCACCTCGCCCAACTCCGACGATGAAGACGAAGACCTCGAATGGGATTGGATCTACGATAATGAAGATACGGAAATGAAGATTAAGAAGCGGCGGCGGCCGTCAAATCATATCATTGGGGCGCGTTTAGGGAAGTTTGAGTGTTGGCTAGGAGATATCGTGCTTTTGAGGGCAGATGGGTTAAGTGAAGCATGGGCGGCGATTGTTAGTGATTTCACGTTGGATGATAATGGGGAAAAAGCAGCAATTTTTGTGTGGTTTACGGGTGGTAAGGAGATTCGGAACAATGAGCGGAAACGCCATGATTACTTTCCGGTAAGTCTATTGGCTCCTTAATACAATGGACAGTGAATCTAATATTTTATAGAATGAATTGTATATTACTACTGCGTCAGACATCAACCCTCTTGGCTCCATCTCAGGAAAAGCCAATGTTATGTCAGAAGCCTCCTTCCGCAAAGCATTCCCCTCCGGCAAAGTCCCCCGAAACTCCCCCCATTTCGGCAAAACATTCATTTGCCGCCGCGGCTGCAACATGCGGATTACCACCTACACCAATGAATTCGTCTGGGAAAACGCCTACCGTGGCTACCGCGACCTACAATCTCTGCTCCATTTTGTTGTTGAAGGTACTAAGATTACCCGCAAGACCAAAGACGATGTGGACAGCGGGGCGGTATCTTCCACGGCGGAGCAAAAGATCCCGGCAACTCCGAGGACGCGGAGGATTAATGCGGCAGCCACAGGCGTACCGGGATCAGGGCATAAGAGGAGTGCGAAGAAGGCATTGGAGTTTACGCCGTTGGCGACGAGGTTTATTCCGATGGAGACGATTCAGGCGTCGCCGTTTGCTCAGGCACGGACACAATTGCATGTTGCAGCGGTCCCGTTGACGTTGCCCTGTAGAGAAAATGAGTTTTCGGAGGTGTATTTCCACTTAGAGAAGGCTATTTCGAACGGGACAAGTAACTGTATCTATATCAGCGGCACACCCGGGACGGGAAAGACAGCGACAGTGCGAGAGGTTATCGCGAGGTTGGAAGAATCAGTGATGAATGATGAGATGGATGATTTTATCTTTGTGGAGATTAACGGGATGAAGATTACGGATCCACATCAGGCGTATGCTTTGTTGTGGGAGGCTTTGAAGGGAGAGCGAGTGTCACCAGCGCAGGCGTTGGACTTGCTGGAGAGGGAGTTTTCGTTGCCCAATCCGAGAAGAGTTCCGTGTGTGGTACTTATGGATGAATTGGATCAGCTGGTTACGAAGAACCAAGGTGTCATGTATAATTTCTTCAACTGGCCGGCTCTTAGGCACTCGAGACTGATTGTGCTTGCTGTTGCCAATACAATGGATCTTCCTGAGAGAACCCTTAGTAACAAAATCAGCAGTCGTCTTGGTAAGTTACTTGATGTCGTCTCATTTGGAATATCTTCCCATAACTAACATACCTTCCTAGGTCTTACCCGTATTCCCTTCCCTGGTTATAACCACGAACAACTCATGAAAATCATCCAATCCCGCCTCGAAGGTGTTCCAGGCAACATCGTCGAACCTGATGCCATCCAATTCGCCTCCCGGAAGGTCGCTGCTGTTTCTGGTGATGCCCGTCGCGCCCTCGATATCTGCCGACGTGCTGTTGAAATTGCTGAGCTCTCAGTTTCGTCCAATACCGAGCCAACAACCCCGTCGAGGACTGGGCGGAATGCCCCTGGACGTGTGACAATTCAAACAATTCGTCAAGCAATTAACGAGGCGACGTCTAATCCCATCCAGCAGGCGTTACGAGCACTGCCTCTTGCGCCCAAGCTGCTACTAGCGGCGTTACTTGTCCGGCTGCGCAGAGCGGGTATTGGTGAGGTCTCAATGGGTGATCTCCTCGCTGAACTTGGATCGATGCTTCGTACATCTGCTGGCAAGAACGCCGAGGATCTCGTGGAGTGCCTTATGGCTATTGGCGCAGTCAGGATGACGGAGGCGGGGACGGCAGGGTTGGCGCCAACCGCGTTGATGGCATTTCAGGAGGCGGCGTTGGGGTTGGTGGCGGCGGGGATTATTGTGGTGGAGGGAATGAAGGTAGAGAGGCCGAGTAAGGTCAGATTGGCGATTAGTGATGATGAGATTACGATGGCGTTTAATGATGATCCGGAGATCAAGGAGTTGGGGGTTTCGGTTTGAGGGTGAAGGGGCGAAAAGAGGGGAGAGAGAGGGGTTATTGGGATGTGATTCTTTTGACTACTTATACAGCTGTTTTCTTTTCTCTTTGTGCTTTCGAGGCTTTATTATTTGGATTTAGATCTGTTTGTAGCATTAATGACTTGAATTTTGAGATACTTTTTATATTATTAAATCCGCATATCTCGTGATACTTTGAACCAATACTTTGATATTGAAAACCCACAGAAACGCCCAGAACTCCAGATATATAGTAAAACATGAACAACACAACAATGACCATTTCTATATCTCGACCGCTTAGAACCGCCGGCGCTCCAGCGTCGGGTTCCATTCGACCGGGTGCGTCTCGGGTGTCGCATCGCTGTCTTGTCTCCAGACCTTGACTATAGAATTTGTCAGTAAGGGATTTTGCAAGATAGCAGAGATAGATAAAGTAGGCAAGTAACTTACTGGTCTTGTCGGCTTCACCGGTGATTAGACGCATGCCCGAGCGGTCAAAAGTCGACGCCATGATTCCGGACTCGGCGTCAAGGGAGCCTGGTTGGGCTGTGGTGTCGAGGCTCTGGTAACGATGGCCAGTCTTCCAATCCCAGAAGCTCATGGATCCATTATCGCCTGTGTTATTTCTTGTTAGTGGATATTCTAATGCATTGTCTTTTTCAAGGATCCTTAAGCTTACCTCCAGAGAACATGACATTCTCCTCATTGACCGCCAAGGTATTAATGATTGCATTGTGCCCTTCAAAGTTCTGCATGAACGCACCCTCTGGGCACTTCCACTGCTTAATGCTCCCCGCGCTACCTGTCGCGAATGTGAATTCCTGAGGATGCAATGCCAATGCTCTCACACCCTTCTTGTGGTGCGTTAATACGCCCATTGTCTTGCCTGCGGCCAAATCCCAGAGGCGCACAGTTGAGTCCAAAGACGCTGAAATAACTTGCGGATCGGACGCTTGGCATTTAACATCCGCGATAGTCCCGGTGTGTCCCGACAAGACATGAATATTACTCCGGGTTCGCATATCCCAGACACGCGCAACACCGTCGCGACCACCAGTGACGAGGACATCTAGAGTGGGATGCAAAGAAAGCGTATAAACACCCGACAAGTGCCCATGGTAATGACGGATCACCTTGTTCGTCTCCAGATCCCAACACTTGACTAACTTATCCTCACCACACGAGAACAAATACGGATGTCTCGGCGACACCGCGAGACCCCGCACAGTGGAAATATGACCCGTTAATGTCACCTTCAGCTGCCCTGACGCAAGATCCCACACCTTAATTGTCCGATCACCCGCACCGCTAGCAAACCACTTGTTCCCAGGCTCCACTGCCAGACTCCGCACCCACCCCAAATGTCCCGAAATAACCCGCATAAGCTTCCACGGCGCATGCCACTCCGGCTTCTGCATCGCCGTCGCCGCCGCCCGACTAAGTGCTGTGGTGTTGTGATTCTGCGCCCCATTGGCCTCAGTAGACGGCTCAGCACCACCCGCGGCGCTTCCACGATCCGCAAGAATGAGTGCTGACGATCCAGAGCTCGGGGCTCCTTCTAATAACTTCATAGGGCCAGAAGCGCCCGCGGTGGCCCCGGGGCGATTGGCGCCAATCTTGCGCTTACCAGAGGGAACGGGCTGTTTGGCGGCGAGGACAGGTGGGAGAGTTTGGACGGCAGCGTATTCATCGTTGAAGCGGGCGAGGGAGGCGGGATCGGTGGGGGCGTTCTTAGAGTCAGAGGTCGTATTTTGGCTTTTGGATGCAGAGTGGTCGAAGAGGGTGCGAGAGGTTCGAGAGTTGGTGGCGACCAAAGAGGTAAGGTCGGGGGTTGCAGAGGAGACTTCCATAATGTACGGTGTAATGGAGACACAGGTGAAGAAAAAAAGATGTTAAAAAAAAAAGAAGGCTGCTCACGCTTCGGGGTGCTTTGAGGAAGCGGCTTGTGAGGTATGATGCCTTTGGGTATATTGGGAAGGCTGATGATTTCTTAATTCTTGGTGCTCAGAAAATTGTAAGCAAGGGCTTGCAGCATTCAGCCAATCAATTGTGTGTATTTTCATACCGTGTGCGCCCAAGTTACTAGAATTGCACACTGTCTTCAGCCTTGTTACCCCCTTGTCTCTTCAATTGCAGCTAGACCCCACCTAATTATCACCTACTTGGCTTATTAGGGAAGAGCTGCGGCTATTGAACCCACCAGAGCTTGCCTTCATTCGGCTTCCGCACGAGCCACCACGTCATTTATAGTAGGACTTGTTAATGGCAAGAGAGAACGGCTGCTTGGCTAGTGCTGAGTTGAGGGCCAGTATCTCCCGGTATTTTGGGCTTGTTCGGCTTTTGGCGACTTAGCTAGTGACTGAACATATAGTTTGTCCTCTTTTCCAACTGGCTGTGCTACTAAGTTGATTTTACTTTTACAATCATCACCCCGCCTATATTTAATTTATTGGCATTCTATTTCCGGACCAATCGCTGGCTTCGATTCACGTCAGGCTATATAGCTCTATTAAACAGCAACTGCATTTTTTGGGCATCATTGATTCTGCTACTCGATTTGGCGGGCCGACCCCTCGATCTCACCAAGCTGCGGCGCCTGCGAACTAGCGTCCGAAACGACATCTCGACTTCAACACAGCGGCGATAGACAATTTTATATAACGGGAACACAGTCAATTGAAAATCAGATACAATGGATTTCAATTCTCTCAAGGACTCGGTCTCGAACCTGACCCTGTACGACCTCAAAGCAGGCGTCCGTAAGGTTCAAAATGGTAAGGAAAGGTGGCGATGAGATCGTCGTTGAAAAGACCACGAATTCTAGAAATTGGGCTTGTGGATGAAGTGGGACTACATTGGTTGTTCTGGTTAAACTAAAATACTAACCATGGGGTCTGGTAGCTGTGATGAACTTCACTGAGATGGAATCCAAGGTATGTTCTCTATCGTAGAAATCTGGCTGCAACCACCCAAATTAACAAACTTTCAACAGGTTCGTGAAGCCACCAACAACGAGCCTTGGGGAGCTTCTTCGACTCTTATGCAAGAAATTGCCAATGGCACCTTCAACTAGTACGTCGTCTCTATATATCCTCATCTCCAACTCGCCTAAGCACACACTCTAACCAGGGTTTCCTCCATGCAGTCAAACCCTCAATGAAATCATGCCCATGATCTACCGGCGATTCACGGAGAAGGGTGCCGAAGAGTGGCGTCAGATCTACAAGGCCCTTCAGCTCCTCGAATTCCTCATCAAACACGGCTCCGAGCGCGTTATCGACGATGCCCGCAATCACATGACGCTCCTCAAGATGCTTCGTCAATTCCACTTCATTGACGCCAACGGCAAGGACCAAGGTATTAACGTTCGCAACCGGGCGAAGGAGCTTACGGAGCTCCTTTCCGATGTGGACCGCATCCGGTCCGAACGCAAGAAGGCTCGCGCCGCCAAGAATAAGTACACCGGTGTCGAAGGCGGCGCTGGCGTCGGGTTCTCTAGCGGCTCTTCTAGTCGCTATGGCGGCTTTGGTAGTGAATCTGGGGGGGCTGGTAGTGATACATATGGTGGGTACTCTGGTGGCGTCTACGGTGACGGTGGTGGCTTTGGTGGTCAGTCGGATGACTACAGCTCGTCTCGTCGTGGCGACAAGTTTGAGGAGTATGACGAAAATGAAGGGCATGTATCTCGATCAACTTCGGCAACCCGGCCTTCCAAGCCTGCACGGTCTACACCCAAGCAGCGCGAAGAAGCGCCTAAGCCGAAGCCTCAGAAGGCTCCTGAAGTCGACCTGTTCTCCTTTGATGACCCTGAGCCCGTTCCAAGCGCTCCTGTCGCAGTCCCAGTCTCGGCTCCCGCTGCTGCCCCTCAAGATGATGATGATGAGTTTGACGACTTCCAATCGGCCGCTGCTCCTGCCGCCCTTCCGGCAGCAAGCAACGCCTTTGGCAGCCTAGCTATGGCTGTGCCCCCCGTTGGCTCCCCTCAGATTGCCGCGCCCAAGCCCGTATCGGCGCCGCACCAAGCCAACCTCAGCAATATGATGTCTATGGCGTCAATCTCCCCTGTGCCATCCTCTACTGGAACCCCTGCCAACTACTCATCTTTTGCCGCTCCTCCTCCGGCTTCCGTACCCAAGGCTGCCCCTCTTGTTCCATCTTCTACAGTCCCCAATTACTTCTCCAGTGTACCGCTTGCGGCCAGCACAAAGCCAACGGTACCGACGGGAATGGCCGGGATCAAGCCAGTGGTTTCGAACAATACTGGATCAAAGCCGGCGGCGCCGGCGGCGGGCGGTGATGCGTTTGGAGCATTGTGGAGTCAAGCGAGCTCGACTTTGGCGAAGAAGACGCCGGTGACGCAGGCGGGGCCGAGTATGGGACAGCTTGCCAAGGAGAAGAGTAGTGCGGGGATCTGGGGGGCACCGATGGGGCAGCAGCAGCAACAACAGAAGCCGGCGGGTGGAAGTGCGAGTAATGATCTGAATGACTTGTTGGGTTAAGGTGATGGGTTGTGTGAGTGTGAGTGTGTGTGTAAGTGTTTGTGTTGATTTGGGAGTTTTGTATATTGTGGAGTCCTCTATTATTGGGATTGAATACTTGTCTGTTTCTATAAAGAAATATTGTTTTATTTTTTTTCATTTAATTCGTATTTTTATTTTGTGACGTTCAAGTTGGTTGTTTCTATGCTGTGGTGTTATTGTACTATTGGGCTCGTTTTGTGTATTGGGGTGGTTTGTTATAATGATAGGTCACAACAAGCACACTCGACATCTTATATCAGATTCGGCGTTTTGAGATTAGCGAATTTAAGACGTCAAGTATCACGTTAATTTCTGATAAATTATATGTCTTGTCACGATGTAGATCATGTTAACTACTAGGGTCTATAAACAGTTGTGTCATTGATAAATGCCATTCGTCCAATAGAATAACACTAAGCAAGGCTATTCTCCATGAAGTCCACCCCAAAAGCAACCACTAAGCACTGTAAATTCTACCATGAACTATTATTATCCAACGAATTCCTTGATCTACAGCATAATTGCGTAGCTAGTGGATATGAGGCCGTTTCCTAGAGACATGGCCAACCCCCACTGATCACTGTGGGACAACCGACAGCCAATTATGTAGTGAAACGCAAGTCGGCGGCTATTTGGCAGGGGTGTACTAAGCATTGGGCACAGGGACATTTATAAAGTGCCTGTTGTATATGGAGATATGGTGGACATGACTAGGTGGCGACAGAAGAGATTCTTGGAATACGAGAGCGTAGGACGGGGAAGAAGTGAGAGGTGTTGATTGGCGATGGGTAAGGGAGGGGGATTTCGAGGGAGGTGGCGATGAAGAAAGGTTAGACGCCAGTAGCCGCTGAGAGATGCAGAAGGGCATGAGTGGACGTTGTAGCTTGATCATGATGGTGGGGAGATGATGATCGTAGTAAGGGCAGACTGGCTATCAGACACTCGTTAACAAAAGTCCTTGTTCATACCACAAACTATACCGCGATCTCCACTACCTAACTGCCGACCACCGTCCTACCATGCATACTATGGATACTTTCTATATCAAACAATGTCTCCCCTGCATCAAAATCTCCATGCATCCTCCCGTCCCTCCAGCCGCCGACCAGGAAACGACCTCGCTTCCTTCCATAAATCCCGTACCTCACTAAACAGATAATAGCTTCTTCCTCATGGTAACTACAGCCACATAAGCCGCAATTTTCATAGCCGCGCCCTCGGTAACGCAGGAATTACCCAAATAGAAACAAGAAAAGAAAAGAAAAACAAAAAACAGGAAGCAAGTATTAGCAGGGGAAAGAGGTTGCGAATAGTGGGCGTTCGAGGTTGCTATCCGGTGACGTGCAGATGGGATCGTCGTATATGTGAATAAGCGCATGTAAGGACGGGTTGAAAGATGTGGTTAGGCGGAGGAGGCTTGGAATGGGTATTTTTTTTTTGAGGCGGAAGCGGTTACATTTGAAGGAGAGGTGGAGAGAGAGAGAGAGACAGAGACAGTAGGATGTACTTGCCTTGGTATAAAGAGATGGAAGGGCCCGGATTTGTGATGATGGTATCATGATTCTTGTGGGATATAGCGTTTTCTTTGTTTCTGCCTGTTTTTATTTCCTTCATTTCTTCAATTTCTTCTTTCATTATCTTCAAGCGAGGAACTGGTTTTCTGTGGATCGTATTTTCTCTTCATTTTGGGTTCATTTCTTGACGTCTTTTCTATTTTTCACGATATCTTCATCATTGCTTATTTGGGTAATTGCATATTTCATCATCACCATTATCATCATCATCATTATCATAGCGAACTGACGACTACAACATATTTTCTTTTATTCTATCATTTCTTTTCTGTATCTTTTGACTTTCCATACATTGACTTTTCAGTATTACCACCATATTCATTTCATCTCCTTCATATCTTATACACTATCTTGTTCTTCACTTAAACGCAAAATGGGTGCTCTCGGAAAAACGTTTCTCGGTGCCCGGGCGGCCCAACTCGTGATTTTGATCCCCACTATCGGCTTAGCTGCCTCAAATGTCTCAAATATAAACGGCGAGAATGTCTCTCCTCCCACAGTCCTCATCGCTTCTATCGTGATTGTAGGTCCCACTGCTAGCCTTCAACATATAAGAGTGACTGCTAACTTTCCTAGGCCACATATTCCACTGTCTATTCCGGTATCTCCACACTTGTCTACTACGACCGCATGCTCCCTCTTCTTCCTGGAGCTACTGGTGACACGATCATTCTCCTCGCTACCTCCATATCCGCAGCTATCCTCGGAGCCCCACTTCCTTCAACAAGATGCTCTGCTCTCCCCAAGGATGCTACTCCGCTTTCTTCTCTCTCCAGTACATTCGCCACCTCCACTAACCCATCCATCTCCTTCTCCCACTTTGTCACTTCCTCTCAACAAGCCTGCCTCTCCCTTAAAGGCCTTTGGGCCCTTTCCATCACCGCCATTTTCCTCTTCCTCCTGACAACCCTTGTCCAGCTTCTCATCTGGCGCCAAAACCGCCTCGAATCTCTGCCTCGTCACACCCCGTCATCTCTTGAAAAGTCCATGGCGTGGCCTTCTTCTTCTACCTCCTCCCTCACATCCCGAGCGTAGGGATACGCCCCCGCCTCTGTCGCCCCCACGGGCCTCGAGGCGGGAAGTCTCCGCCACTCACTCTCCGCCACCTCCCTCCCCAGTGTCGTCATCTCTGCTCCAACTGCTACGCACCCCCTTTTTGGTCCCCGGGCTCTTGGATCTCGCGTTATCCGCCCGACACCCTCCCGCATTATGATTCCACCCGTCCCACCGCTACCGGCGCAATTTCGCACCGAGAGCGCCCCGATTATCACCTCAGGTACTGTTTCCGTGCGCATGCCTGAAGTCACTGAGGGTCCGATGGCCAAGCCCTGGTATCCGCCGCCACCAACCGAAGAAGTTCGGGCGGCGTTTGCGGGTCAAGGTCAAGATGGTGGTCGCCGGAAGTTAACCTTGGGAATGCTAGCAGCTCCGAGGGGGGTAATGAGGGCCAGTAGTTATTATGGAGAGGAGGGAGTAGACCCGGTGTCACCATTGAGCCCGATGCTGAACCAGTTAAGAGAGGCAGCGGCGAAGGCTAGGGGCTGGGGAGGTAGTAATAGCAATGGTAATGGGCAGGCAACGCCGGTGACTCCAGAGACTCCTGGAGGTTGGAGGGCAAAGAGGAAGACCATTATGGATGCTTTTGGGGGTTGGTGGGATTTAGACTTGTTGGAGAGAAAGGCGGCTCAGCAAAGGCGGAAGACATTTATGAAGAGTTGGATTTAATAAAGGGGAGAGAAGCGGCGTGTGGAGGTAATGATACCGGAGTTGACAACAATTTCCTTTGTTAGTAGCGTAAACACACAGAGACGCATATCTTGATATTAGATATATGAGCAATTTTTCTTTAGCTACAAAATACAACAAATTTATGCAAAAACACAACAACATTTATATACTTTTTTGGTAACACGATCGTGACCATTCAACCACAGCAAACCGTAGGCTCATCGGCAGCAGAAGTAGCACCACTAAAGACAAGAAAACGAAATAATTAGCAATCACATACAGCAACAAGTCTGGTACATCTGCATTAAACACTTACCTCACGTTGATCGTCTCCCAGTGAAAGATAAAGGACCCAATGTAAGCCCCAATAAAGATGCAAATAATCATATATCCGTTGTAGTACATAGCCAACAACATAATGAAATAGGCCAAAGCAAACTGGCACAAATGGAAAAACGCCCTAATCGCCTGTTGCACAACATTCGGTCTAAACGGCGGAATCCCTCCCTTCCCCTGCCCCTTGCCTTTCTCCCCCGACCCCGCACTCCCCGTCCCGTCGCTCCCCGGGCGCGCACCCAATGCCGAGTGCGCTGCAATGTGCTGGGCAATCAGATAGCGGTCAAACTCTTTAGCGGAGCGCCGGAGGAACTCGAGGAGGATGACCATGAGGGTGACACCAATGCAGGAGCCGGCAAACATGGCTTTGGTGGTGATGTGCCAGGAGGTGGAGATGAAGCAGGCATCGATGGTAGTCCAGTTCCAGAGCATGGAGACGGTGCAGGAGTTGGAACCCATGGACATGTGCATGGTGGAGTCGGTTGAGTGGGAGGCGGCGGCGGTGGCGGTTGATGTCGCGGCGGACATGGCCATTGACATTGACATTGAGGACATTGTAGACAGTGTGGGGGGGTTTGTGGTGATGAGATGGAGATATATGAAGAAGGGAATTAATAAATATAAAGGTGAACAATATATCGAATATCAGCCTGAACAAGAACAATAACGACAAGAAACCATTAAAAATGAGCCATCCTTTGAATCCTGTCCTCTCGTGCCTTATATATCTATCTTTTAACTATCAAACCACACTAACCCAACGCGTAACACACAGACCCGGCCACTCCAGCAATCCCTTCCCCGCCTATGCCTGCCCTGTCAATTCCACGCGCCCCGGACCCCGCCTGCCGCACCATCTACCCACCCACACATGGCCCAACGCAAACCTTCTCAAGCTTGCTCAATTATCCACTCTACCCAGGAAATCTGCTCTTAAGATCTCAAAATATGGACTTGATCCGCTTGGATATAGAAGGTGACAATGCCTGTACACGGGCCTAAGAAAATCCTACTCAATGGGGTGATAGGCTCTGCCGAGTGGGATGTTGGTGAGATATCTAAAGAGATAATCATCTTTTCTTGGCATGTTGGACACGAAGGTATTCACATGTCATGGCTAGTCGCCGTCACTGGGTATCCTCGCATAGCATCATCGTCCGATCCAGTTACCACCTTGAATCAGATTTTTATGCTTTTGTAAACCGGGAATTTCTACAATGCCAAAATTCAAGCCAGTCGATCCCGGCTTGTCCATAATCATAGAATCAATGCTCTTTATTCTCGTCTTCTAGAAACAAACACAATGAAGAATTGCTCATTCATAACCACCCATATTGACTCGAATTCCATAACGCTAGACTTGGCAGGATTCGGCTGGTCCCGACTTTGAGAACATTTGAGCAAGTTTCCATTTGTTTTAAGATATTCATCAAGGATTCTTATCGATAAGAGGGCCAAAAACAATAAATCCATGTATATTATCATTTATTATCCTGATCAGGTATATATTTCTTGGTAGATCAACATCGGTAGTCATCTACATATGAGGATTCCTTATATTGTGATAATGGGCACTGTTGAGCCGATGCTTAAACTAGACTACATTTACCAGCTGTTTCTGTATCCTCTCCTTGCTGACATCTCACGACACCCTGCACATTTGGTTAACGTCGGCCCAAAATCTTCCACTCTCATGCCTCACCCGTTCGGCAAAACTTCCATCAAGCCCCAAATGCACCACTCTCATTACTACCATCTCAAACAAGAATTCAGAGCAATATCTGCAGTAACGTGAATACCGCCTCCAGAATCCTCTTGGACTACCTGAGGCATATCAGCTGATAGATCACAGACGAATAACGAATGAATGTTTGGCTGGATGATATATAAGGCAAAAGGAACAAGTCTATACCAATGAAAAATACGAAATATCACTCTCTATCTGCATCTATTCTTCAGCCCAATAGACCATTCCACATCCATCATACCCACTGTGCACGTTTCTCTATGCAAAAGCTCCCACCAAACTCATCAAAACAGCCCCGCTAATCACCGCCAGAAAAGCATTTCTTCTCTGCGATCCCGTTAACATCTTATAACTCTTCTCCGTCAAAAAGTCCTCCGCCAACAACTGCACCAACCCCGCAAATAGCAGCAATCCTGCTGAAATAGCATTCATCACACCGACCATTAATAAGCCTGTTTGACTTTGCGGGTCATACAATCCATGAACCATCAGTCCAATCGCCTGGCCAATTGGCGTTGTCGTGCCAAATGCCAATACCATGAGCCAAGGCTTCATTGATCGTTTTGAAAAATGCAGCGCCGCGATCCGGCTGCCCAGTGCCAAACCCTCAAAGCACTGGTGAAAGGAGATTGCAATAAGGAACACAATAAAGGCCGGTCCGGTAGCTACCGAAATCGCCATGCCGATGAAGATACTGTGGAACAAAATTCCAGCTTCCAAAAGAACACATTGAAGGAACCTCCTACGGTGCTCTTCCTCTGTGGCCTCGGGACCCTCCTCAATGTCGAGTTCACCCCTGTACTCGGCGTGCGAACCGGACGACCCGCCGTGCGCTTCGATCGGATCGTCAAGATCAAGATCAGAGTCATCGCTAAATCTGTGAGTTGGTTTCGCCTTGCGCCCAGTGTCGGGTTCCATCGTCATCGACATCGAGGAAGGCAACGGAGACACCCCAGCAACCAAGCTCTGCGTAGCTTCCCCATCATCGATTGATAGGTTATTATGATGGTGGTGACGGTTTCTCTGCGGTTGTGTATGGTTATCGGTAATCTTGTTGTAGTCTGCCTCGTGACTTTCCCATTCGCCAGGACCATGAGAGTGAGAGTGTCCAGCACCATGAATGGTAAGATACTGTTCAACAGTAACAATCACCAGTGCGGCGCACATGGCAATGAGTCCAGGTAGTTGGGGGTAACCCTCATTGAAGAAGTATGGTAGGCATGGGTCGGTTAGGGAACTGAAAGCCGTAGGCAGAAGATGGACGAAGCCAGTGGCTAATAACACGCCGGTTCCAAAGTGTTGGCAGACAAATATAATTTTAGCTTGTAGCGAATTCTTAGAGTCAACGGTCGATGATGATATTCGGCGGGAAAAGAGCGGGAAAGCGCACGCTGTGGCGTCGGGGTTAGCACGTGGTGTCTTTGATTTCAAAACTGGAAAGGAATTGATATGTCACTAACCCATTGTACTGACGAAGAGAATCAAGACCAAGGCAGCCAAGTGTAGAGGGGTATTGTATGCGCCGCGGTCACCGCTACCGCATGTCGGTTTTGGTTTGACTCCGGAATCCCGGCGCGCAAGCTCAGCGAGAAGCACTTCTGTCGATACTGACGTCCATGATGAATCTGTATATTACACAAAAGTATGTTAGTATTGGTCCACTACCGTATACTCCAATGGGCGCCAGCAGCTAATGCGCCAAGTTGGGAGTAAACACCCGACCGGAATTGAACATACCGGATGACATATTGCTAAAGAAGTTGTGCTGTTCCCAGAACTAGGCAACGGATTGTGGAGAGTTTATGCGATCGCAGGACTTTGACTGTCGTCTGATGTTGATGCAGTAGTCGGTATAGTGGGGTATCTGAGTCGGTTATGTAAGGGGCAAGTCGATGATCGTCACTTGGACAGATGGCAGAGCTTGGTCGACAAGCTGATGGGTACTTTCAATAGATCGAATACAAAGATGGTCTAGCTCTATGATTTCTATAATGGTCGAGGTTGTTTTTGGTGGTCGCGTGGGTCTGTTTAAAGTGCGACGGGACGATATGATGTCACCGGATCTCAAAGAATGGACACGCAATAGTTGCGAGTTTGTATGATGATGGTTGATGCAAGAATATACAGTAAATGATGCGGGCTAGATAATATAAAGAAAAAAAAGAAAAAAAGAAAAAACTAGAAGGCACGCGAAAGGAACAATAGCTCAATGCAGAAGTTATGAAGATCAGTAACTACTATGACAACAAAGTCTATATGAATAAAGCGCAGCATAAACAAATAGATATCAAGACCAACGATAACCAACCCAACTAATACAGCGACGATACTATTGTTTATCGAGGAATGAAGAAGTTCATTGATAGAAACACAATCATCAAAGCTTGGAGTCAAATTGTACTTATCCTGCTTGGGTGTTTTCTCATTTTCTGGCCAGGGGTTTTGTCGTTTCGTTAATGTCGTTTTTAGCGGATTTGGCGACAGAGCTGCAAACAACGGAACAACTGGAGAATCCACCTGGCATAACCAACACCGATAGTTTGTGATTTGGTGTATCTACTTTGGCTGTTGCTGATCCCTAGATGGATTCTATCTCGACCTATAAGTCATACAACTTCCATATTATCTAGTAACCTTCACATCACAATATACACAACCTACAAGAACACCGGTAATCGCCAGTACACTGTAGGGTCTTTGTTGCAAAGATCAGGAGTGAGGCAATGCCGACACATGTCCATTAAAACATGATTTGCACCAAACATGTATCAACCCTCCATTCTAGCTTTAGCCACAACCTCGCAAACTTCACTACAAACAAAGCGATGTCCCAGCACCTCAGGTCATCGACCCGAGCGTTACCTGCAAAGTGGAAACCCGTCAGTACTACTCAGGGGCCTTGTGAGGACAGCTACTAAACCTTTAAATAATAAACAGGCAACTAGTACTGACCGTGCTATTTCACCCGTATCTATACCTAATCTCACTATATTAAGACCTCACATTAGACCTACTTCCATAAAATATCTTAACTACCGCCTGCCTGACATGTCCCCATCTCATCTCTCCATATGTTTCCATCAAGTCTCGTGCTCACCTTCCTTCTCGGCTATGGACCTCTGGTCTTCTTCTAGAATCAGCGCTTGTCATTGACGAATCCTTGCCGCAAGCCGAGTGTGCACTGCTACAAGTCCCAAGTCCCAAGTTTCATATAACCCTAACACAATATACCCTAATCTCTGACGTCAGATATAGCCACCACCCATATCAAAGCCAATCACTACATCGTGTTGAAAGTCAAATTGAAAGTCAAATTGAAAGTCAAGTTGAAAGTCATGTTAAAAGTCATGTTGAAAGTAAGTATTGCTTGCATTAGCTGATTTCATTAAGCTTTCTAAGCATGAGCTGTGGTAATATGTAAAGTGTAACAAGACCAAAAAAACGCCCACAAGGTCAACTTGCCCTGAAAACAAACACCCATTCCCAGTGTTCAATGCCATTCCCATGAATAGGGAATATCTCTCATTGTTCCACATATGACACTTATAACACACTCTCCACTTCCATCGAGCCTTCCCCTTCCACCTCATCTGTCTTCGGCATTGTCGCTTCCTTGTCGATAAGTTGTTTTGACACTGACACAATGTTGTCCTCAATAATTTGCTGCCCTACGTCCTCCATGTGCTTCTTAGGATCCAACTTTCCGACATACCGAGTCTTGAGCTGATCCTTGGTGAGTTCACTCTCCTCCTTCACCCGCTTTTCGTAGCCATCAGCCAAACCAACCAAACGCTGCACACGATCCTTGTTCTTGTCCGCTTCAGCCTTGAAATCGGGCATCTCTAGCGCTTCCGTCCAAACGTGCTTGTGGAGGTTCATGAGCATGTTCTCCTCAAGCGCCGTCTTCTTGTAGTCAATGGCAATAGAGTAGTAGTGTCTGTTGAGGCCGTGGATAAGAGCCTGAATTGACGGCTTGTTGAGGTGACCCAGGTTGCTGGTGGTCTGGCGGGGTTCGTGACCGAGCATGAGAGATTGAGGGTTAATCAATCTGAAAGCATCGATGACAACCTTGCCCTTCACAGACTGAATGGGATCAATAACGACGGCAACAGCACGGGGGGTAAGCTGCTCGAAAGACTGTTGGGTGTGAATATCGACCGACGACAGCCAGCATCCGAAACCAGGGTGAGAGTGGTACCAGCCGACGACTACTTCCGGTCTATAGGGTAAAACGATACTTGTTAGTACCATGACATCATAATATTACGGTTTGACAAGCCAATTGACTTACCTGCCAGTCTGCTTCAACATATCCATCATCTTGGTCTGGAAAACGGGATCGACAGCTTCAACACTGACACCAGTACCACTCTGCGGCATGGCAAAGACATCCACCACTCTGACAGTGAAGTCGTCGACGAATTCACCTAACATCAGACCCATGACTTCCATAGGAACACCGGCACGACCATGACGAAGCATCTTCAGTAGGGCGAGGGAAGAAATATGGACGGTCTCGGAGTTGTCGATAAGCGCAGCATTATCCTGTGATGGTATCCAGTATCAGTACATATACACTAGGTGTTTATAAATATGCGGCATTTGGGAGTCTTACAGCTTGAGGGCCAGCGCTAAAGCCGCCGCTGTTCAACAATGACCGGAAGCGGTCCATCTTGATGGTTGTGATAGGTAAATTGTTTGGGGTGGAGGGGAGGTGGTGAGTTATGGATGCACAGTTAGTTCTGCTATGCGACAACTGGGACTGGAAGAAACAAGTTTCGTAGGTTCAACAAATTGAATGTTACGGACAGCACAGGAAAGACAAGAAATCAATTGGCGATTAAGAAAGGCTATAATAGCACAAGGTCAATGGGAAGTTGATGGTGTAGTTCTTTGGATCACCACTTTGCAAGGCGACGGACGTCTACAAGCTTGCAGCTAGGTTGCGTTGGTTGACGCCAACCTTAGTAGCCTGGCGGGACACGCCACAGGCTTTCGCTAACAAGCACAGGTAGAGCTATAGCCCCACCTTTGCAGGGGGGGAGCAGCTTACGCCACGTTTGAATGACACCGAGAATGTGGCGTCACAAAGTAGCCTGATGCGGACAATTGGGGACCCTGTCAATCTAAGTCTCTATAGATACCTCTGGCTTTCAATGACGCGCTCAGGGCTCGCGTTACCGATATTCTACCGAGCTGTTCATTGGTCGATAAGTGCACTGATAAGGTACGGACCCGCTCTTTTTTATAGCTTGCCATGATTATTGGACCAGGACCACAGCCGTGGTCGCAAGGCAGGGAAGGTAGGAAATGGTCACTAAAGTGCTGTAGGGGTTTGAACTTTTGACTTTCTTCTTCTACCGTCGAACATTTCGTATTTACTTCAAAATCGATTCTCACGATACTTGCTACATTGAACTCCCACCGAGTCTTTTTTTGCAGTCCAGTCACGACTTGCCATCTTTCCCAATTCTACAGCTTTCATGGCTCTAATCTCCGCCCTCGCCATATAAAATAATTGTATTTTGTCGCAAAACTTACGTTTCTTTGCACCAGGACCCCTCTCCCTTCAGTTTCTCAGAAGCATCATCGCCAATATCCCCGCGCATCTTGATTGACCTGCTGGTCGGGCACTTTCTTGATCTCCAACAACACACAATATTGCACTTGTGATCTACATCCATTATTTACACAACCAAAATGTCTGGTGATGCTGGGTCCATTTCTGGCGCTCTGGGTGGGCAACTCACGTCCATTGCCTTGAACCAGACGCCCAAGAAGGTCGCCTACTTCTACGATTCTGACATTGGTAACTATGCCTATGTTACTGGTCACCCCATGAAGCCGCATAGAATCAGACTTGCGCACAGTTTGATTATGCATTATGAGCTTTACAAATACATGGAAATCTACGTAAGTAGTCGCAACACTGCATTCTTCCCAAGACACCCAATGAGCCGTCGCACCAATTTTGAAGCCCAATACTAACAAGATGTTCAGCGTGCGAAACCCGCTACTAGAGGCGAAATGACGCAGTTCCACACCGACGAATATATCGAGTTCCTGCAAAAGGTCACACCGGACAACATGGACGCATTCCAAAAAGAACAAGGAAAATACAACGTTGGAGACGATTGTCCTGTCTTCGATGGACTTTTCGAGTTCTGTGGGATTAGTGCTGGTGGTAGTATGGAAGGTGCCGCTAGATTGAATCGTCAAAAGTGCGATGTTGCTGTCAACTGGGCCGGTGGCCTTCATCACGCCAAGAAATCCGAGGCTTCTGGTTTCTGCTACGTCAATGGTGAGTCGACTATTCGCTGCAGGTTTTGCCGTAATTTCAAAATTTGCTAACACATCCCACTACAGATATTGTTCTCGGTATTCTTGAGCTTCTACGTTTCAAGAAGCGTGTTTTGTATATCGACATTGATGTTCACCACGGTGATGGTGTCGAAGAAGCTTTTTACACCACTGATCGTGTCATGACCGTTTCCTTCCACAAGTACGGAGAGTACTTCCCGGGTACTGGTGAGCTTCGTGACATTGGTATCGGGCAGGGAAAGCACTACGCCGTCAACTTCCCTCTTAGGGACGGTATCAACGATGTTACTTACAAGTCTGTCTTTGAGCCTGTCATTGCTCATGTTATGGAGTTCTTCCAGCCGGAAGCTGTGGTTCTCCAGTGCGGTGGTGACAGTTTGTCAGGTGACAGACTTGGTTGCTTCAACTTAAGTATGCGCGGACATGCCAACTGTGTCAACTTTGTCAAGTCCTTCAACAAGCCCACCATGATGCTCGGTGGTGGTGGGTACACCATGCGAAACGTTGCTCGTACTTGGGCCTTTGAGACCGGTGTCATGGTTGGCAAGGAAATGGATCCCGCCATGCCTTACAATGAATACTACGAATACTACGGCCCTGACTACGAACTCGATGTTCGTCCTTCCAACATGGATAATGCCAATAGTCCTGAGTATCTCGATAAGATCAAGGCCGCTGTTATCGACAACCTTCGTCACACCGCCCCGGCACCCTCTGTGCAGATGCAAGACGTTCCTCGTGTGCCACTTGGTGGCATGACAGATGAAGAAGAAGCCGAACTTGATGATCTCAACGAAGAGCTGAACAAGGACTCTCGCATGACCCAGCGCGAATGGGAGAAGTCAGTCTCCCACCAGGCTGAATTCGAGCCTGACAGCGACGACGAAGACATGGCTGCGTCGATTGGCGGCCGCCGCCCTGGGGTTCCCAAGCGCACATTCAACGACTACCGTAATGATGAAATGGATGTTGACTCTGGTGCTGCTACTCCTGCCGCCGGTGGCTCTGGCGGGGATAAGTCTCCCGAGAAGACTGCGGCTGAACCTGTTGCTGAAGCCTCGAACGAAGATGTTGATATGGACACTGAACCACCCGCCGAGATCACGGAACACACCGCATCTAAGGCTCCAACGCCCGCTGTTGAGAGTGAAGTCGCATCTCCTACCGATAAAGCCACTATTGCTAAGGCCCCGTCAGTAGAGCCCGATGCCTCCACATCAAAGCCCACATCCGAGACTGCTCCCGCAGTTGATGCCGATGGTGACGTTGGCATGGAAGACTCTGACTTCACCCCTATCAAGAAAGAAGACGAAGCCCCTTCTACGGAAACCACTGACGTCAAAACCGCCGAGCCCGAAGCCCCCGCTCCTACTGAGCCCGAAGTGCCCAAGCAGCAGGTTACCGAGACCACAGAAAATTCCAAGGTCAAATCGCCAGAGGCCGCATCTGAGCCCAAGGATTCTGCAGAGTCCGTCGCTCATCCTCCCAGCGAACCTGAACAGGAAAAGACTCCTACTTCCGCCACCGCAGCAGCGGCAAATGAGCCCTCTGCTACGGATGCGACCCCTGTGGCGACCACTGCGGTGACCACCGAGGCAGAGAAGTCGGATGATAAAGAGGCTGAGGCCCAGGTTGAAAATGAGGCGCAGCAGGCGGAGAAGTCTGGCGAGGAAAAGAAGGATGGGGCTGTTGAGACGAGTGCTGTTGAGGCGACTACGGAGAAGAAGAAGGACGGATCTGAGACGACAGAGGAAGGGGAGCTTAAGGAGGAGGGGGAAGCAACGAAGTTGTCATCATAGTGGATGGGGACTATTTGAGAATGTTAGCCCCGTCTGAACGAAGGATGGAATGCTGAGCTGGATTGTAGAGCAGCAGGGCAGTAGGGCAGAGTGGTGAGGATATTGGTAACACAGCGATGGCGTCTTACTGGTGTGATTTTTATTTTCTGTGGGGTTCCTATTTTCTTTTCGGATAATCTTGGGGTTGTCTTGTTTCTTATTTTTTCCTTTCCCTTTCCCTTTCTTATTACTGCTTGGTTACCTCGTGAGTTTTTGGGGTTTCCGTCTGGGAATCATGTTGTTTTTTGTGATTTTTTTTTTCTTTTTGTAGTTATCTAGTATATTGTTATCCTGTTTAGTTTTATTGGGACGGGACGGATGGTTGGCTGGGTTGGTAAGGTTTGTAATTATGTGTTACTTAAATTTGCAGGTAAATAAATTCTGAGCATTTAAATGAATGATTTGTGTTTTCTCTGTCGAGGGGGCTGACTGCCCGTCATCTGAGCAATATGACATGGTCACGTCATGTGTGAGAATGAAGAAGAAACTGTGTGATAAAGCTTAGATATTAACAAAATGACATAATAGTAATACTCTACGAGTAATGAACAGTAATAAAGCAAACAATATTTGACCTTCATAGTGAAAACCTATATTGTATTATAAAACAAAATCTCAACGTCAACTTTTCCTGATATACAATAACACCCCAGAAGAGCCTCGTGATAGATTTCGTCTTCCATAAAAACCCAAACAAATCATAAACATATGATACAAACATTGGCTCGATCATAGCGGCCATAAAAAAAACTCATGTAAAAAATGAATCCCAAAATACAGCCCAAATCCCAAACGCCATATACAAGCATGATAATCTCCAAGTCAAAAAAAAACAGCCAAAGAAAAAGAAATATAACCCCCTCAAAAATAGGTCGCCAGATAATCACCCGCCTATTCACGCCGTTGCCTCCTGCTTCGGAAAATCAAACCCCGCCAACAGCTTCGAAACCTCCGGTAACGCAATTCGCCTCCTTGGGTCCTCATCCAACATCCTATAAACAATACCCTCCACCAAATCCCCCTTATCCAACTTTTCCCTATCCTGGGCAATCCCTAAACACCAAGCATTATGTCTCCTCCTTGCCTCAGCTTTCTGCCTATTCTGCGCCAATACTTCTTCCGGTGTCGACCCCGTAATCCGCCGAATAACATGAGCGATCCGCCATCTGGTGTCGCGGTTCAACGTCCGCTCCGGCAGACGTATCTTCTTAAGAAGATATAGCATGACGACACCGAGGGCCCAGACATCAGCAGCGGGGCCGCGGATGCATTGAGCATATTCGGGGGCGACGTACCCGGGGGTTCCACCAACAGATGGAACATTGGCCGACACACGACCAGTAATGCCAAAATCGCAAAGTTTGGCTCCGAGTTTCTCGGAATACAGAATGTTGCCGGGCTTGATGTCATTGTGCACATATCCCTTATTGTGCATATAGTTCAAAGCATTCGCCATATTAGCCAAGACCTCAATGGCGTTCTCGCGAGTCCCAAGGAATCTGCCATCTGGGCTGCACCAGTATGGGGCATCCGGATCATCAGGGCTTGTCATGTTCCTTTGATCGCGGCCAAGGTCCCGGGCTCGGTAAGGCGTCATGTAGATAGCCAAGAAGCGGGCATCAGACCCGAGGACTGTAGGAATGTGCGCGTGCCTAAGTTGCTCCATGCACTCAATCTCTCGGTAAAATGTCCGGGCCTGGCCGAGAACCGAGGATTGGTGTTCCTCTGACTCTAGTGGGAAGACTCGGAGAATCTTGACTATGACGTATTTTGGCTCATTCTCGTTGGAGATATGCCATGCTGGGAACACTTGGGAGATGGAAGTCTCATGTATTGGCCTTCTAATCTTCATGATTTTGTAGCCACCCAGGTCTTGGTGCTTATCCATCTCCACGTACATGCCCTCCCCGAGATCTTCCAGGGCATTACCACTGAGTATCGCGGCATCGGGGGGCGGTAGTTCGGAGTTCAGGTTCCGGATGAGCATAGATGGGTAGTCGGATGGTGAGTTCATCAAAGACAATGGGCCATGGTGGAGTCGGCTCATATCGCTAAGGCCGCTAGATGGGAGGATAAAGGAAGTGTCGCCCACCTCGAGCACGCTTCCAGTCATCGATGACCTCACTCGTTTTGAGGCCGATATTTGAATTGAGTCTTCCTCATCGGTGTCAACCTCTAGTGGCCGTTTTCGTGATGGTGGCATAAATTCGGGAGCAGGCTGTGTCGGAATCTCTTCGTCTTCATCGAACTCGGCCTGGGCGTCATTTTGTCCCCGAGGTAGCTGGTTGTGATTAGTGGTGATAAGCTCCTCCCCGGGACGTCCATAGACAGCAGCTCTCTTCAAGATCCGGAACTGCATGACGGGACGGGACTCAATGAAAAGTCTCCATGTTCCGGGATGAACGGTGAAGTGCTCTGCATACCGCAGTTCCCGAGCCACCTTCGGTGCTGCGTGTCCATCTACTGCCTGGACCTTGACTACTATATCTTTGGTCCAGTTATACAGCACTTGGGCATCGGCAAGCGGGTCATAGACTAGGTGGCACTCAAGAGAACAAAGGTCCCAGTCTTGAGACATGTCGAATCTGAGCTCAAATCTAGTGTCCTTGGCTGTCTGTTTCACAGCTAAAATGGTGTGCGGGGCAGTGCCCGTAAAGTCGGGCAATCCGCTGGGTAAGTTGAGGGGTGAGCATGAATCATGGCCGGCGCTGAAGCCTGCTACCATGGGACATAGAAGAGTGCGGATCCCTTGCTCTTCAAGAGCTTGGTCATCGATAATTTCGCTCAAATGGGTTTCTGGGCAAGAAAATGCTTCATCATTTTCCACGTTGAAGTCATTGGCGACTCGAGTCTGGCGTCTGAGTTCTTCGGGAGACATGACCTCGGTGGCGGTTGGCTCATTGGAACCGGCCGATGTGAGGGTGGCCTCGCTGTGGAGGGCGGCGGCAGCCATGGCGATGACGGCGGTGATATTTCCAGGCAGCAGCCAGGAAATACCGAGCGTGCAAGAGAAATAGAAGATCCAGGATACGGATTCTTAGGCTTTGGGGTGGTTAAATAGATATATAAGACAATCAGGAAGAGTATAGAAGACAAGATGACTCGGCGTGAATTTTAAAGTGACGGCTTCAAACAAATCTGAACAGGATGGTTTGTCTCCAGATTTCTTTTTATCGAGGTAAGCAAGCAAATGGCCTCAGATGGGAAGTCCCTCTTGGGGATCCAGTCCTCGAGGCGGTGATATGACTTGGACTTCACTTGACTTTGAAACAATGACGATATGTTAAGCCCTCACTTGTGGTGATGAAAAAGAAGAGAACAAAATTAAGCGTGATGTGGTCAACAGATTGAAAGGCTAGGGTCAGGTGTAAAACAGGTATGGGTTTCCTACAGAAAGAAAGAGTACCCCAGCCAGTAGCCAGCAAGCGTGAGCCAGTATGGACAAGCACGAAGCAGGGGAGGGCCAGTAAGCACAAACCCGCTAACCTACGTAGGCAGAAAGTCTCCGGGCGCTTCAATAGAAGGATAACACAGAGATAGAGGAACGTGGGCTGCAAGTACAGTCCTTGGGTGTCAGCCACATGTGGCAGGGTGATCACGACACAAGACTACTCAAAGAGGTCTCGAGGTAAGTCTTGAGGTCAGTCTAGCGCAGCGATCGGTTGGTTGACTTTCGAAGTTCGACGTTCAAAACTGCCGATATAGTTGAATATCGACAGTGGCGTTAATGAACAAGCTTGAGCATGTATGGCTATAAGTGGACCAAACAACCTGGCTATTTGTTTATCGATGCGACGATTGCTTAATCCAGTACCAGCATGAGGCTAATTGACAAATCGGGTCGATTGCGGCTAATGTACCCGGACGGGCCACCCCAAGAAAGGGATTCAAGAATAAGGTGGAATGTGGATTGGAAAACAATTAGCAAATGACAACTGACAATCAATGCTAGTGACAGCGCTCAGGCTTCGATGGTAGCTACAGAGTGGCAAATAGACCAAAGTTTAAATGGGTAGATAACGATTGATGTTACAAAATAAGTGACGTAGCGGATGTTCTGGTAGATTGATTAGATTGTCTAAAAAGCCAATACACTGCTGCAATAAATTGTGGTATCGCACTCTGGTTGACACAAGCCACCAAACTGTATGTTGTGAATTATCGCTGTAAGGATTGCGCAAATAACAGAACAATAGCCAGCCTTGTCGCAATTCCTTAGCTAGATAGCTTCAATCTAACTTCAATATGGTTAAATTGATGCCTTTGTCTCACAAATCCGGACTAGACTCTGAAGAATGTAGGCTTCTAGTAGCGCAGAATCCCAACCAGCCAGTATTAACAGGATAAACCAAAGTGGTTCTCATGAGATTAAGTTAACCGCAAACGATATTTCAAAACTCAAAATTGAATAATGAATTTCAGCTAAAAAAAAAAAGAAAGACAAGGTGGGTGAGAGGAAAAGGAAATGATATGTTGATAGGAAATGATTCATACTAACGTGGAATGTGGGGAACTAGTTAGCAGCAAGAGCCATGACCATCATTACTAATTTAGTATGGACTGCACAAAATTAGCATGCATTATTTGGATTTATGCATACATATATCAAACTGTAAGAGTCTCACTGGAACAACCGAAAGGCTGGCCATCAAGGGTTAGAATAATCAGCAAAGACATCAACAGTATCTACTGACAGGTATATTAGGCAGCAGGTATATTTCATGCCATAGGCAAAACTTAGGCATTTAGCAACTGATCACACAGAGGTGCCTGTCAACTAGGCACCGGTGTGGATTCAGATAACAGCAGAATCACGCTCTACAGCACATTCGCCTTCAGTGTAGCAGACCTATGGACGCTGCTCCCAGCTATAACCCCGGTATGCAAATAGCCCAGAAGAGCTTATGAACACCAATACCCGGCGAACTATGTCGAGCAAGCTACTCTGTCTAAAAGGGACGTGGATGTTCTATCGTTGCAGAAAGGCTTGGCAGTAGCCATATAAAGGATACTTCCGCCCTATCTTTTCTTGTCAACCCCATTCCCTCTTCCTACCCTCAACTCGCGATTATTCAAATATTCTTTAGTCCTCCACAGTTCTACAATATACATCACTAGCCTATCCAACATGCAGTCTCGCCGCCAGATCTCCACCGTTCCTATGCAGGCTTTGATTCCCGAGGTTACCGCTGGTAACGCGCAGCAACATACGAACACTGTTGATTCTCCTACTGTCGACTCCTCTACTAACAGCACCAATGACACTGGGGCGTCTGGCCCTCGCGATGATGTCACTCCTCATACCACAAGCTCTTGCACCTCCGGCACACAGAAGAACGTTGCACTTAGAAACATGGGCACCCAGTTTGATGATGCCATGCGCGTTGCCAATGCCGGTAAAGAAGACATACTCAGTGGACCGTTAGATGACATCTCTAAGGAGAGATTAAAGTTATTGCAGGCCCAGGATAACAAGAGATACGAGCAGATCTTGGTCCTTAAAGCAAGTCCGTCCTTGCCACTACAGTCCAGCGTGGTTGCTTAGTGGATGATACTATGATCTTATCATCACCTAATGTTGTTTGGATGAGAACTTGTGTATATTGATCCTTTTATGCATTTATTGTTGCCAAAGAATCCATCAAATCTTGCGCTTATATGCAGGTCCTCCAGCACCAAAATGTTGCTAATGTGCCCTACATGCCATGCGTCATACAATCACTGCATTTGCTGTTGTGTTAGGTTTCTGCTGTTGATATAAACTTTAGAGATGAAAGACAAACAGATTCAGACGGGAGCTTGTGCTCTTGCATGCCATGAAAAGGGCCACGGACATGAACATGCCCTAACCGCAGTTCCAAGATTAAAGCTCTAAGGAATGCGGATATATGATGATAGCCGACCTCGTCTATCGGAATAAAGCTGATCGCAGGCATAGGAAAGGGAGTCTATCTAAGACACATGTATGTCTTTCTTTTCTAGATCTAGAAATGGTGTTGCGCGAAATCGAAGCTACCACCGGTTGGTTGCTGCAAGGCGTACAAATGGCTGATTTGACGTATTTATGATAGATATTGGCGCGTGATTATAGATGAAAAACCGCAAACTAAGGACTTGACTTGCTCGAGTCATCTATAGATATTGCACATCTGAGTTTAAATAAATACATTTTCTTTTTCAAGCAATAACTTCACAACCATCATCACAAACCCTAGTTCTCTTCCACTAAGGGTCGGTTTTTCTTGGCCAAAAGTCGTGATCTATTCAAAGCCACCCCACTAAGCAGCATACAGTTGTTAGTAAGCCGCATAAACAGCTACCTAAGTTGGGCTGAAGTTATCTCTTATAAACCAGGCGCACTATCCACCAAGTAGTCAATATATCAAAATAATAATTTCAATTTAAATAGCCTTCTTATAATTTCAATGGCTTTCATTTCTTCAGCCATCCTTCACCAGGCTGCGATCTCTTGTTAACTTCACCATAGCCCCATCACCCACTCATCTACTCATCCACTCATTCATTCATTCACTCACTGTCTTGATATTATGGACGTCTCCGACTTTGAAGCCGATATTTGGCTTCAAAAGAACGCCGCTGATCTTCTGGCTGATCTCCGGTCTTCCCTGCCTAAACTTCTTCGTAAACCAGAAGCCAACGGCACTTCTAAACTTCGGTTCCGCGTCCGCACTAGAGAAGTGTCGCGCTTAGATAGCCTCGTATGATCTCCAATTCCGCTATTTATTTGAGCGCCAACTAACAACCCTCCAGGTCCTTGATAGATTTCTCGAGATCCCCCAACTTCTGGATCCTCATCTTACAGAGCTTGTCCCGCAACTGGCAGAGGCCTACTTGACCTATCTTCAAACTCGCGGGTTACAGCCTCCTCTCAAGACCAAGTCTCATCTCATCGAGCCTCTATCTTCAGCTGCCGCTGGGCTCTTGTATTCATTTTGCAAGATCCGCGGAGAAAAGATTATCATCCGCTTCCTCAACGTCGAAACCAAGTATCTCGAGCTCCTTCTCTCTGCTATTGAGGCCGACTTTGTGCTTTCTCAAAGCGACTCTGGTGAGCACAATGATCGATGGACATGGCAAGAGCGCTATGTTGTCCTACTTTGGCTGTCTCAGTTACTCTTTGCTCCATTTGACCTCTCAACCATCAGCTCAATCGACCTGGAAGATCTCACAATTCCCAAAATTGAAAACTTTGTCTGGCCCGAGAATCTGCCAGGCATTGCCGCTCGTTTGCTCCCATTGGCCATCACTTACCTAGACTCCGCCGGAAAAGAACGTGATGGCGCCAAGGCTTTACTGGTCCGCATGAGCATGCGGCGCGATATGCAACAAATGGGCTTGCTTGAAGCTCTCATCGACTGGGCTCTCCGTTGTTTGGATCCGTCTGCCGACTCTCCTGTTGAGTCGGCTTACTACTATAATGGGCGTCTTGGGTTCCTGGCTGGTGTCCTTAGGGCTTCAATGGATACCTCTGATATGGATCCATATCTTTCACGCATCTTCAACGCAGTTTTGGCTCTAACTACTGGGTCCTCTTCGGTTGCTACGGCTGTCATGACTTCATCGGTTGCCCGAAAGATGATTATCAAGGTCCTTCGTTCTGTCACTGCCCTCATCCTCCGCCAGCCTGATGCTCCAGAAGAATCTATGGAACTGGTGGAAACATGTATCTCGTTTTTCATGGAATGTCTTGCTGATAACGATACTCCTGTCCGCCTTGCTGCCTCAAAAGCGCTGAGTATCATCACTCTTCGTCTTGACCCTGAAATGGCTTCTCAGGTAGTCGAGGCAGTCCTCGATTCTCTTTCTCAGAAAGTACTTTGGATCCCCAATCCGTCAAATCCCGATGCTCCCAAGATCCGTGACATCTCTGCCGTCGATCCCCTCGAGTGGCACGGCTTGACATTGACTCTTGGTCACCTCCTTTACCGTAGGTCTCCGCCAGCCTCCCAACTTGCCGACATCATCCACGCTCTCCTCCTCGGCCTCTCCTTTGAGCAACGCGGTCCCTCCGGTGCCTCAATTGGTACCAACGTGCGTGATGCCGCTTGCTTTGGAATATGGGCTATTTCCCGTCGTTATACAACAGCCGAGCTTTTGGCTGTGCCCACTGACCCCGTCATCGTCGCCTCGGCTTCATCTGCTTCCCATACACTTTCCCCCCCATCAATCCTCCAAATCCTCGCCACCGATCTTGTCGTTGCTGCATCGAGAGACCCCGCTGGCAACATCCGTCGTGGCTCTTCTGCAGCGCTACAAGAGTTAATTGGACGGCATCCGGATACCGTGGCTCATGGTATCTCTGTGGTCCAGATCGTTGATTATGGTGCGGTTGCTAGGAGGTCTAGGGCTATTCACGACGTTGCTCTAGCGGCATCGAACTTGACTAAGGGTTATGGGGAGGCGTTGAGGGGCGCCTTGTTGACGTGGAGAGGTATTGGCGACGCAGATGCAGAGGCTCGCAGAGTTACGGGGAAGAGTTTTGGTAGGCTGACAATGGTTTTGGCTGAGATGGAAAAGGGTGGGGAGGTCAGAGTCTTCAGGACGGCGATTGATATGGTATTGAGGGCGTTGGAGGCGTTGCAGAAGAGACAGGCGGAGGAGAGACACGGATTAATACTTTGTTTGTCAGCTCTGGTTGATGAAGTAGGTGGCTTGATGAAGATGGTCCAGGCTCGCTCTGTCCAGGTGGAAGAGGCCAAATACCAAAAGTTCGTTACCACCCTGCTTCATGATATCACCGACCTATTAGCTAAGCTACATTCGGAAACCTTCCGTGGCGGCGAACTGCTCGCTGAAGCCTCCAGTCGCCTAGTAGTCTCCACCCTGCCCCTTCTTCAATGTGTCATTTTCCCTGCCGCTGATATCCCTCTGTACTCCGGCCACGAGATCCTTAAGCCCGGTTTCTCAGACCGTGTCGGCGCGTTCGTTGCCCAGCTTCCTGCAGCTCGATCCGCTACCGAGACCGGCCCGAAGAACCTTATCGATGCATTGACATCTGGGCTTTCTGAAGTCCTTATCTCGTGGTTGAATTTCGATGACCCGGCAACGGTCGATGCAGTTTCATCAGCGGCAATGGTGTATTTGATGTTGGTAGAGCCCCATGTGAGATTAGAGACGATTGAAACATGGTCGGGTATTCTCCGAGGGAACCCATCGAAGAAGTCTACTCATGGCTTTGGCTACTTTTATGCAGTGGCTATGGCCTTTCCTATTTCTCGGGTATTGGTTGAGGGTGCAGGCAATGGTGGCATCATCAAAGAGGCTATTTTGGCAAGATGGAAGGTGGATAGAGATATTGAGTCACGTGTTGCTATCTTGACAGCCTTGACTATGAGTGAGACTTTGAGGGTAGCGCCTGGGAGCTTCTTGACTCTGATTGCAGAGGGATTGGGCGATTATACAACTAATGCTCGAGGTGATGTTGGATCTTTGGTTCGTGTTGCAGCTTTGCAGGCGGTGAGGAGTCTATGGAAGAAGCTCGATCAGGCTGTGGAGGGAGATGCCGGCTGGCTGGTAGAGTCTGTTACGGAGTTGTTCCCGGCTGTACTCCGGTTGGGTGCCGAGAAATTGGATCGGGTTAGAGCTGAGGCTTATCAAACTCTCCGTTTTCTCATGGATAAAAGGTAAGTGACTGGCCTACGTCATTATCGGGGACATTAAGAATTCGGATAAAGAAACTAACTAACCACTCTCTAGCTTCCAATATACCTTCTGTTCCTCAACCTTTTCTTCTCAAGCCTACTTCCACCTTCTTCTTACCCTTTATACCAAGCCCCATCATCTTAATCCCCTCATCGCCCCCACTGTAACAGCCAACCCTCACCTCTGGCTTACCTCCGTCCTCTGCGGCCTCGTGACATCCGCTGAAACTGGAAATGAAGTTCTCGTTCTCGCCTCGCGTGCCGCCCTTCTCTCCGTCTGCCGCCCGTCCCCCGGAGCTGTCGACATTGCCGCGCTATCAGGGATCTCCACTGCTCTAATGGCGAACATCAAAGAATACCAGGGTGTCGATAGAGTTCTGGTGTCTTCTTTGGAAATTGTCGCGTTTTTGATGAATGCAGAGTTGTTACAACAATGTCCTGGACTTGACGCAAAGAGCCTGGCATTACAGGCGCAAAAGGCTGCGTATAAATCAGGGAATGTGCGGAAGATCGAAGCTTGCATCAAGGTTTATGGCGGGCTGGCAAGGCTTAGTGATACGGCCACTATGGGGAGGGTTGACGAGGGTAGAGCAGAGGCACGGAAGAGACTGGGAGCGTTGTGGTTTCATCCTTGGCCAAAGGTGCGGAGTTTGGTGGTGGATGAGATTTGGGGGGTTTTGAGTGAGGTGGTGGATGAGGAGGGGAAGAACTTAGGTAAGATGTTGGGGGTTAACTGGGGAGCGGCTAGTAAAGATGACATTCGCAAAGTTTCTGCTGAGCTTGGTTTTGCTTGATCAAGCATAAAGTATATATCCAAGATCGTAGGGTTTGTGCTTCTTCTAGGGTCCGTGTACTAGTTGGAATTTCACGTGACAAGCACATTAAGTTCGTCTTAGTAATTCCTATCATATGATGGTCGTACGAACCCGTCAACTGGATTAACCGAGCTAAATACGTCAATATAAATCTCCGAAACGTTGTTTGACATTAGACAGGCGGATTAGCCAGATGGCTTATCAGTACTAGTGAGGTTTTCTCAATCTGAGAGCCTTACGCCCGAGGGCGACCGTAGCGTAGGATGAAGTTGTTGGCATAAGGTCCGGGCAGAATGTGGACTGCATATAGTTTAGAACGGGGAAAATCAGATCGATTCCCACGCGGTGTACTTCAGTTTTAATTCCCCGGTTCTTGTCCGTTCCTGTAAGACCATAATATTACCATACCACAGCTCAACGCAACCTATCAATCTACCAACCTACCACTCGCATCCATCACCAACATCCTTATCACCTCCCCCACTCGTGCTCCCTTCCGACTGGGCCCGTGCCTGTCCACTGATACCTAGCTACCAAACTGGTCCCCATGTCCGCCCGTGGCTTCGCAACGCCTAAATAAACGACCAACCCCACGGCAAACAGTGGGCAGCCAGTCAGTCAGTTTACCTATTCGTCCAAGCACCAACTGGAGTATCGACAAGGCCTGTGCATCGAAAGTAAACCTTGAGGGAAGAGGGTGCAAAACAGCAAGAAGGTGAGTCGAGCAGGGCGGCAAGTCAAGTTCTAAGTCGCACACTATTTTCCTTTTTGCTACTTTTTGCTACTGTTGGGTGCGATCTTCACGATACCTATTTGGGTTTCATCCGTGTGGGATCGGAAAAATTGACCTGCATGTGTTCCTGCCTTTCCCTGGAGGCCGAGGTGCCCTGCTATTGCCAGTGGTTACAATGGAGTCCCTAGGTGGCTTCCTGGGGGAAGTCATTGGCTCTTGTATTGGCGGCGGGATCACGCCAATTGTGTGGGATTGATGCAGGAGGGGAGGAGGGCAGGAAGGCAGGAGGGAAAGACGATTTTTGGGAAATAGTAAGGGCAGGGGGAAGGAAGAGAACTGGAGAGAGCATATAGACATAAGCCTGTGTGTAGAGATGAGGACAAAAGTGAATAAGCATATATATTAATGGCCAGTGCATGCGTATGAGTTGTACATATTATCCGAGATATGTTCTCTATTACGAAACGAGGTGTCTCTTTTTTTATCTGGAACTGTCACTTGATCTTTCCCTTTGGCGTCACTTCCCTGATCCGATCACTACGTTACAAGACTGTCTCTTCCGTTCATGGATGTTCATCCTATCCCTTCTGGTCTTTCCACTCTTGCCTGTTTGAGAACTCGCGCTTGAACACCCGAGTGGGGGTTTGGGAGGTTCCTTCTTTGCCCTTTCTGTTAAGTGTAGGTAGTTTCCACAATTGAGTGGTTTCCGTTTTCTTATCTTGATATCTATATTTTGTGTCGCCATTTTGATTCTCGTGCAAAATTCTTCATTTTCGAAATCAGTTTACTCTTTTCCTCCATTAATTTTCCTTTTTATTGTTCTATTCTTGACATTGTCTTGCTTTCCTTCGTATATTATTTGCTTCTAGAAAAAAACGGGTTGGATTCTTTCTGCACATCAAAAAGCCGCCAAGAAGCTAGAAATACTTGCGGATTAACTCAGAAGGGGTTGTCTTTTCTTTTCTGCAAACACCGAGACACTCACATCCATCGCACCCACGACTTTGACGTTAAGAAACCCATTGATATCTGCCCTCGCTTCCAGAACACTACTGCATCCATCTTGCATATAAAAAAAAGCATCTTTCGCAGAAATTCAATAGCACCATGGAACAGAGCTGCAGCCAGTAATACAGTTTCCCTGCAAGTAGCTTTGATCTTCAACGAAGCTATCGCATCACCATTTGCCACCGCTAGAAGGCTCCTAGAATTTACTCTAGCCTGCTAGTTATCTGTCACACCTAGCGCTATCGCGAAAAAAGACCCTTCGGCAAAGATTTCTCACACCCGAGACCAAAGGATACCGGGCCGATCTCAGCCCCTACATAAACTACAGTCTTTCAGACCCCGTACAGCGGATACTGACAGTATCGCGCTCGTCTGCGGGCGTCGATTCATTTGTCTCATTCTACGTAATCGGCTCGCAGTCCGTTAACTGCTGACTTGATCGCCTGTCATGCTATTCTACTCACCGCCCCCCGAAATGTCGACATTCTTCGACGACAAACCCACGCTGTTAGTGTGTTGGTGGGTCACGTTGTTCAGTACAACAATCATCTTGACTCGGGTTGCTGGCCGCCTGGTCCGGACGGAGCATTTATTCCCGGAGGACAAGACAGCGTTCTGGTCGCTAATACCGTTGTATATTCGCATGGGATTGATTCACGTGGTGCTATTATATGGAACCAATAATGCGGACTTTACTGGTGAGATTTTAACGGAGAAGCAGATGCAGCAGAAGGCACTGGCTTCAGGATTGGTTTTGATTGCTCGGGTTTTCTTTGCCGCTACACTGTGGGTGTTGAAGTGGTCAACCCTGGAGTTCTTGAAACGGTTGACCGATTCAACTTGGGAGCGGTCTTACACAAAGACTATTCTTTATGCCAGAATATCCCTAGGCCTTTCTTTCATTGTTGTTCTCATCACGATCTTTGCTGAATGCCGGCCATTCTACACCTCCTGGCAAGTCCTTCCGGATCCTGGACCTCGCTGCCGTCAGGCTTACACCCACCTTATTGTCACCGGTGCCATGAACATTGTGACTGATCTTATGCTTGTCATCATCCCCATTCCTATCATTGTCCGCAGTACGATGACGGCAAAGCGTAAGACGCAGTTGATTATTCTGTTCTCGCTTAACCTTTCCGTCGTTGTTGTCTCGGTGATTCGTGTCCGCAACATCTTGGAAGCCCGCGGCAGCCAGCAATCTCGATCGGTCATGGCGTCAGTTGAGATTTTTTTCGCCGTTGCTTCGGCCAATGCTCTGGTCCTGGGGTCCTTTGTCCGTGACCGTGGTGCCAAGAAAAAGAAGTTCAAGTTTGGAGACGAAGTCCTATCTTCTGATCACCATTCAACAACTGGTGCTATCCACCCCACTGCGGCATCTACTCGTCACCCGGTCTACAAGCATCAATGGGGTAGTGATGAAGATCTAGTTCAAGGTCTCGGTCTCGGTCTTAAGCCCGAGCTACGTGGTGACCCCAAGCTGATGGGCTTGGGAGATGCCCATCCACACTTTTCTACTGCTGCACTCGGTTTTAGATCTGTGGCTGGCGGCCCCTCTTCTGACCAGAAAGACAAAAAGCTGTCCGACGAATGGCAGATGCCTTTCCACCAACGACAGAAGTCTCGCTCTGAACTTTCTGAAGACTCCCTCATTCCCCGCGATCATCACCAGGATCAAGTCCGGAGTCAAATTGCCGCACCTGTTTCCTCCTCGTCCGGTCTCTCCCCTAGGCCCCCAAGTAATTACAGAAAGCACGCCCCTTCTTTATCAACCTTAACCACGACCCCATCTGCTGCTCAAGCCGCTGCTATCGCCGCCGCTGCCAAGTCTCCTCTTGACGCAGCCACCGGAAACGTCTCCTTCTTTGATCTCGGTGGTCTCTTGGAAGCAGGACCAGACCCCAATGCTGGTTCCGAGAACGAAGAGGATATGGGTACTTCGACGTTCCGTAGAGAGAGCTACACACATGTGCCGGAACCGTTAACGTTGGCTCAACAACAGAATCAAAGTTATTGGGCGTATCAATCGGCTATGCTTGCGGCGCCCATGCCCACGGCTTTGACAGCGTTCACAACAGGCAAGAGGGCATCAACGGCTATTTTACACGATTTGGGTGGTCTGCTTGCGCCTATTTCATCAGCGGGGCCAAATGGCGCTATTGGTGCTGGAATTGGTGGGTCAAGTAGGATCACGGCAGCCTCTTCAGGGGCTGCAACGGGTCTCAGTAACTTAGGGTCACCGATTGCGGCGCCGAGCGGAAGTGGATTGGCGAGAATGGGGTCGATTAGTGGTGTAGGAGTGGGTGTAAGTGGAGGGCCAGGACCTAGTCATCAAAAGAAGAAGTCAGTAGCCGGGAAAGGTGTTGTTTCGGTGAGCCCAGGGCCGAGTCCGGGGACTAGCCCGGATGATGGGCCTGGGTTTGCAGATTTGGGTGGGTTGTTGAAGTAGGTGAGGAAAGATATGTGAATGTGTGATGACTGCTTTTTGTCTTGTATTTTATTCTTTTTCGTACATAGTTCAGGGCGGGTTCTTTTCTATCCCACGATACCCAGATTAGTTTATCTTGTTTTTAATGTCACAATATTATCGATGTTCTCTATCACAATCTGTTATGTACCCAAATTCTAAACTTTGCACGAATAGACGAAATATATGTTTTAGTTCTTCAGTCTCAGTCTACTGTTATACCACAACCATCGTACAGAAAAACAACAATAGTCACGAGCCTGGGCATCCGCATAAATAAAATTCCCAAATTCCCAAAACGAAAACAAACAAACGCCAAACGAATGCCCCTCTATCACCATGATGTCATCTCCACTCTCCCAGTTCCACTAAGGCCTTCACTTCATTCTCAAGTCGTCCTCTAGATGTCTTTAATCCGTCGTGTGTCCCTTACACGCAGAGACGGTAACTAGCATAACGTCCAGCAGTCTCACTGTTTCTGATAATCTTGACAACTTGCCCTCTCTTCAATCCCAGATACTTCGCCACCGGGTCCTTCTGCAGAATCCGCGGCAGCTGGGTATCCTTCAGTCTGTACCGTTTCAACAAAGCAGTCTTCTCCTCCCGCGAAAGCAGAATGTGCTTGGGAACCAGCATGTGGCGCGTCAAGTTGACAATCAAATCGTCCTCCAAAAAGTACTCGATGTGGGCGTAGCTCTCGGCGGCAGCAATCGACTTGCGGGCGGCAGAGGTCAGAGGGCTGGGGGTGACGAGGATAGCGGTTTTGTAGTTGCGTTCGACGACGGACATGATGAATGACTTGACTTGGGCGATGCCCATGTTGTCCTCAGAGAGGAACTTGACGTAGACGGTGCCGATATCGTTGGAGGGCTCGAGCTGGCCGGCAGAGTTGACAATGGCGTGCTTCTTGGTCATGAGCTCGCTGGGGTTGGCGGAGAACTGGAGGCGGTTGCGGCTAGTGGAGGGGCAGGATGTTAGCCAAGAACTGCGGTATGGCAACTGGGAGAATTGCTTACTCGACCTCGCCGTTGGCTTGGACAAAGTCGCGGCGGAAGTCATCAAGAGACATATTGATTTCATCTTCGCTCATCTCAAAACCCTGGTGGTCGCATCATGTCAGTATGCTGATAGAATATATATTGTGTTTCGGGGGGTCCTCCGGGAGGTCGTGATTCGTAGAATATGACCTCGGAGAACATTCAATAATGCATACTCTATCGGCGACCATCTCCTTCACGGTGCGCAGAACCTTCCACACACGCGCGACCTGCTTTTCGTTGGTATCGACGGCATCCATTTTGGCGATAGTTTTAGGGGCTGATTTTAATATGGCAATATTTGAAGTAAGAACGAGACTGAGTTGCTGGGCAGATTGGACTATGACAAAGTAAAATGGCTAGATCCAAGGGACAAGATGGTATAGTGGTTGGCGATGGCGTTGTCGAGACAGTCAGATGATCAAGCTTGATGGCAGGAGCATCGCATTCGGCGCGCGCAATCGATAGCCATGAAAAAAAAATTATGGAAACTCAGCCTTGCCTGTGGGTCATTGCTTATCAGCTAGGATTGGCTGTTATCAGAGGCCATCCATGACCTAGGGTTTAGGGTTGCGTATGTCACTGCAAAACCAACCCTCCAAATAGCATGTGATTGTTAGCCTGCTATAATCAATTGTAAAAATACAATTTATTCTAGAATAGGAAACATCAACTAATACATTTCTGAATCATATTCGTCCAAGTCTTGCAAAATTGACATATATGAATTCACATAGCACCATGATAGAGCTAGCAAGTGCTTGTTGGAAATTGTACAGTTCCATGTCGGTCCACAGCACTGTGACTACAATCCCCTGTTCACTATCAGCCACAGTGTCAATTATCAATTATCAGTGGAGATTTCCAAAAAGACAACTAACAGCCCGATTACGAGAGGTTGTCACTAATTCCTACTTTCTCCCCGTTTTGCAAGAAACACACGCAACAGTCTCCCACTTTCACAGTAGTGTCCTACCTTCCGTCATAATACAAGAGTACGTCACCCTCCATATTTCTGTATTTAAGAATTCAAACTTTACTTGCTCTTCATCTTCCAATTTCTTCGGAATCAACTAACCATCTCCATCGAATCTCCAGACTCTCATCGTCTTGGGATTTCTACATCGTCATCTAGACTTCGCTTAGTGTGACACGATTGACATCTTTGAACCTACCACCGAAAAGACATTTACAATCCAAGATGGCTGCTCCCGCTGAAACTCCCGCCGTTGCTCCCGCCGCCGAGGCGAAGGCTCGTCCTACTAAGCCGGACGAGGCCGTTTACAAGAAGGAGCTCGAGGCCGCTGAGGCTGTTCACAAGGTCAATATGGACCGCCTGGTAAGTCTATCTTCGTCAACATCGACTAATATCAATGATCTGTCATGCTCCTGATTAATTGGTTTGTTTGGACGGACATCGTATCACCCGGGGTTTCTGTCCCTGATTTCTGGTATGGACAATGTGTCCCTGTCTGCAGCAATGACTTTGACCCCGGTTCACATGCAATGATCCGTCCCAGCAAACGCTTCGACTCTTGTCATGCATAACTGTTTTTGATTGCCTTGTGGTACTACCATGATGTGTTTGAAGTTTGGGATAAAGCTGTCAAAAACGGATTTTTAGTGCATCTCATTATATCAAAATGTCCATTAGTTTTCTAACATCTTTATCTCTTCGCAGGCCGCACTCAATGCCAAGATCAACCTGGCTTTCCCCAACAAGGACAATGGAAAGAAGGATGATTCTCCCGAGAACAAGCGTCGCTCCGAGCTGATTGAGGAGCGCAACGAGATCCGCAAGAAGCAGGGCGGATTCAAGACTGCCCGCCAAGGCAAGTTTGATCAGCTCAAGCGCCTTGATGAACAGATCAAGACTCGCGTTTCTGAGCAGAAGGCCGCTCGTGGCAAGGTCTCGTACAAGTCCGCTGACGAGATCGATGCTGAGATCAAGCGTCTGGATGCCAAGGTCAACTCCGGCAGCATGAAGATCGTCGATGAGAAGAAGGCACTTGCTGAGATTTCAAACCTGAACCGCCTTAAGAAGACCTTCGGTCAGTTCGACGGTCAGCAGAAGCAGATTGATGATCTGCGTACTCAAGCCCAGGAGATCCGTGACTCCTTGGATGATCCGGTCCAGAAGGCTCTTTCTGAACGCTACGATACCGTTCAGGGGGAGCTCAACAAGATCCAGGCCGCCGCCGATGAGGTTTACAAGAACCTCTCCACTCTCCGTGACGAGCGCCGCCAACTGCAAGATGAGCAGCAGAAGTCCTACACTGCCATTAAGCAGATCAAGGATACCTTCTTCAGCAACAAGCGTGCCTATGCTGCTTATGAGCAGGAGGCCCGCGCCAAGGTTCGTGAGCGTCAGCGTGCTGAGCGCGAGAAGGCTGCCAGAGAGGCCCAGAAGGCCCGCGCCCAGGAGATGCTGCAGGAGGCCAGCTTGCCCGCCTTCGTTGAGGAGATCAACCGGATCACCTCCCTCCTGTCTTTCTTGGACCCTTCTGCTGTCCCCACCACCAAGGCTCCTCTCCTCGCTGATAAGGGTCTTGGTGCCAAGGACATTCGGAAGATCGAGGCTTCCACTCCTGACAACTTCCGTGCTCTGACTAGCAAGCATGATCGCGAAGATGAGTACTTCGCTCCTTCTACTGGCAAGAAGGGCAAGAAGGGCAAGAAAACCGGTGTCACTGCCGCCCCTGGCGCTGTCTCACTTACCACTACTCGTGGTTTCCAGTGCCCTCCCTCGGTCGTCCAGGAGTGCGTTCAGCTTAAGCTGAACCCCCCCATGTCCGCTGAGGATGTTCCCGGTGTTGTTGAGGAGCTCAAGAAGAAGCTTGAGCACTTCACTTCGTCTCAGGCTGCTGAGACCCAGAAGGTATGTAGCGTCCTTGTCTTTAGCTGTGTTTGTGCATATTTCCATCTGATAACTAACCCGTTTGTGTACCACAGAACATCGAGAAGGCCAAGGCCGAGATCGAGCGTCTGGAGAAGGAAGAGAACGAGGGCGGTGCTGTTTCGGCTTCGGCTTAAGCAAGTCTCTGGGGTGATATGGAGACGACAATCATGGAGTGGTAATATGGCGGTGTACGTTTTTATGCTGTTGGGATATCTTGTTGCTATTTTTTCTGTGTTATACTGTTGGGATCTTTTCTGGGTCTTTGTTTCTTCCGGGTTTATCTGGTTTAATTTTTGCATGGCACGCATAAACCACGCTGTTTGTGTCATTTGGGGGTTCCGGCGTTATATATGGTGGAGATTAATCGTTGTTGGTAGAGGTCATAATCATGACAGTATTGGCAGCAGAAGACTGTCTCTTCGGGGCATCTTTTGGGTTAAAAGTAGAGGAACTAGGAATGATATGACGGCGTTTTGGGTACACAAATTAATGTGGTCTAGACTGTGACATCATGATGTGACTTATGCATACATGCAAGCTCTTTCTGGGGGGTGTGAGTTGGCATGGCAAAGGGCGTGATAGTAAATGCATGTAACTGGCTAGGTTCTTTGCATGTGTATGGACACGTCAGAATTCAAGGAGTCAGAAGATATGCGTCTGGCAAACCACAACCCGCAAGGTGCATGGTGGAGGACGACTGTTAGTGGCTGGGCTATAGGTGGGCTGCTAATGGTGGTATTAGATATTTGGAGATAAGGAACATTTTCTTTGGTTCTGGTTGAGTGGAAATCAGGCTGGAATTAAATGAGATGAAGGAGACTACGACCGATATTAGGCTTTGTGTAGATTGGCATTGATTGGTGTATTCTGCGGGGTATATTTATTTGATAGAGACATTAGAATAAGGCCAATGCCATGATACGCAGATGTATACTATGATAATGAAATGAAAAGTAACAGCGAAACAAATGAGGCTATGAGGATCGTAGATATAGGCCGTAAATTACAAAAGAAACTCCACCAAGATAGGGCAAAACATGCATAGTTCCATAGGTATTTGGCAAAAACAGCTACACGATAGTGTAACATAGATATCCCACAAGATATCTCCTGGCAATAATGATCACAAAGGCAAACCTTTGTCCCTCCCCAAGAAACCGGTCCTGTGTACCCGGCCTTATTGCCTAAATTCCACCTTAATACGCTCCATAGTATCCCTCTCCACGAGCTGGTGCCGGCGCCCCGCGATATCCTACTCTCCTTAAACCCCGATCGTCCCTCGGCAACGGTGTCCGCCTATCCATATGCGTCGGCGGCGACAAGGGCCGTCTGACTATCTGGCCGGTATGGTGCATTGTCGTCATCCCTGGAGGTGTCGAGCCCCGACGCGGTATCGTAGCCACAGTGTTCATCCTCATTGCTTCATGCTGTTGCATATATCCTCCTCTGCCCTCGTGATATCCAATTTGTTGCGGCGGCGGTTCCCGTTGTGGAAGTCCCATTTGTAGACTCTGTGGGCGTCTCGTGGCCTTCAAAGGCCCTGGGATTGAAGATAGAGGTGGATTCTTGACAGCGGCTTCATTGTCGCCGGGGAGCGTGAGCTCTACTAAGGAGAAGAAGTATTCAAGGACATCGGGGTAGCGAGCGACGGAGTCTTGCCAGTCTTGGTCGATGCCGCGCTTGAATTGGGCTTGGGCGGCGACGATTTCGTTGTGGGTGGGTGGGGTGTTGTAGATGCGGTAGGCATTGTTGGTTATGCGATCAATTTGTTCGGCGTGTTCGATTTTGCGTTGGTCGGCGAGGGTGCGGAAGTGGTTTAGGATGTAGTCCTGGGCATGGGAGCGGGCCCATTGGCTGGGGATTAGGTGTTAGTGGATGTGGAGAAATTGGCGATAATCTCGGTGAGGACATAAGACAGTGGAGGTGGTATGAAGCTTATATTGAAAAGGACTTACCGGATGTCTTGGTAGACTGTTTGCATGATTCGGTGTTCGGCATGCTTGATGGCTAACTCGAGGCTCTTGGATTCACATTCGCAAGCAATGTTTGCAGGCGAACTGCAGATGGCACAATCGGGATCCATTCTGATGATTGTCCCTTGTGGCGCAATTGCTGGCGCAGAAATTTTAGCAATTGAAGGCGGCGGTGGTGTCACGGAAGACGAGCGGAGCTGAAGGCTATTATGGTGCCGAGCTGGGTGAATGGAACGGTGCGTTGGGCGGAGGTAGTGGGAGTCGTGGAGGGGCGACATGGTAGTAGATGTAGTTTGGCTGGGGCAGCTGATATATAATGATGAGAGCGTGTATATGGGTTCAGAGGAGGCAGGGAGGGATTTACAGGGGCGTTATGCGCTGTAAGTGCGTTGGCAATGATGGGGTTAGTGGAGACGATGGCCCGGGCGAATAAGGTGTAGATGCCCAATGGGTGTTAGTAGTTCAGCTGAAATATGTGGAGCCCCTAGAGTTCGCGGGAGGAAGGTAACAAAAACAAGGCTGCAATACGTAATTATCTGTCGCCGTTGAATTGTGATAGTAGAGAGAGAGAGCAGGAAGTGATGTGGTGAACGGCAGACAAGGAAGGAGTCCAAAAACTGAAAACCTAGGAGTAACAGGCAAGAGCGATAAAAACAACGTAGAATTCAGACGTGTAGTGAGAATAGCGCTAGCTGTTGTAGAAGATGGAACTCTGTCTATATGTTTCTGGTGTTGATTCCGTGGTTTGAACCAAAGGGATAGTCTCACGAAAGAGCCTATGCCTCAAATGCTAGATGTGGCAGACAATAGCTGTTTTAGTCTGAGAGAACGTTTGGTATTCCAAAAACAAAGTGGGGAGGGAGCTTTGGACACAATGGACACTAGCTCTTCCCATCTAAGTCTTAATAAGATGCAGCCGTAGCTTGTGATGTAGCAGAGAGCCAATCGAAGGCAACCAAAATGACGACAGTCCAAGACAATGATGAAAGAAAAAGAACTTCAAGCTCAATAGATGCGATTGATTTCATCGGTTGGCGAATAATCGTTGCCACCTCGTGAACAGGCTAATATAGTATTGATACGGTTTCTCAGATTGGAATGGTCGTTTGGTCTTGTGAAGGTGAGACGTTGGTTAGATGGCAATTGTTCAACAAGGAAGACTCTGACGTGAGTGCAAAATTGGTGTCTATATGTGATAGTGACAATGTTGTGATAGTGATGTCGACAAGATTCTTGTAATGCAATGTATTCTTGTTCTAAAACAAAGACGATGTTCTTAGCTTGAACCTCCACATATGTGCTTTCAACAACAGAATAGCAAGAACGGATAGCAGCCAGGTTAAATCCTTAGAGCCTCGATGCGAAACTGGCCTTGGTCTTAAACATTATGCTCCTCTCTCTCCATCTCTCTCTTCCTCTGTCTCAATTTCCCTCTCCCGTCTACTGTTCCTCTCCCTCAAAGAGGCGACGGAGGATTCCTCCCCAGACTCACGTGGTCCCCACACTCCCCGGAACCCCAGCCCAGAAACTGGCCTTTCCCCCCCCCACAGCTACAGCTCCCGATACGACTCTCCACAACAAGATTTTGGGGCTCTTATATCCATGTATTTACTGATTAAGCCTATCATATTGGTTTGTATGTACAAACTACATATCCAACCGTTCAACTGTCCAACCGTCCAACTCGACAACATCCTCATCGCACCCGCCCGTATTAAGCCGTCCTATCGCCTACTTTGGCTATTCTATCCTATGCTCATCCCCATCCACACACTTAGTTTTGCTATATGCGTCCTGCACAATTCACATATATCTCGGCAACCTGCACTGATACCACAACAGCAAATCGCTACGCCCCAGCAGCCCGTTCATCACTAGGGACCAGCCGAGAAAATCCGTTCAGTAGTTACCCGCACATTTGGGGTTCGCCGCGTCCTTCTTCCCCTCAAAGCTGCAAGCTGTCAGGTGAGGCAGCATCCACGCCGCAGCAGTCACAGGTTGGGCAGCAATGATTAAGATATGAATATATCACCATCGGCGCGAACACGCCACATCTGGCTCTGGGATATCGGCCGTTGTTAGTGCCGGGTCAGACGGAGGCAAGGCGAAATGCAGCAGAGAGAGGGGAAGGGTCATATGAGAATATAGAGACGCATAATTGCGATTCCTGTTCTGAATATCAACCAAAAGTCAAAAAGAACCCATTCAATCACTTGCCAGCACCAAAAAGGCCCAGAATCCCCTCCCGGCAGCCTCCCTCTGCGTGCGTCGGCCCCGGCAAAAAGATACCAAGCTCCCCCGGACAGGCTTGAACTGTCAACCTCCTGATTGCTGAGGCCTTGTTCGGGCTCTCGTATAACAGTCAGACGCGCTAGCCAATTGCGCCACGGAGGATATCGCTTGTTCTTGCTGGTGGCGGGACCGCTATGTCGGATTTTCTGGAGTCAATTAGGTTGCGGAGTGGGGATTGTGGAGAGGCTTTGGTGGAGCGCGAGTGGAGTTGAAAGTGGGTGGAAGGCGGTGAGCTGAAGCCAGCAGTCGTGGGTTAGGGTTTGGTGTGTTAACAGGGATATTTATGCTTGAAGTCTGGAACCTATAGGATATCAGTTGCCTGCAGTTAAAGATTCAACATCCAAGTCCAGCCTGACATCAATATATGTCGGGTCTACCCAAGGTCCTGGCATCTCATTTTCTCCTAAAGCCCTCACTTTAGTGTCCCTCGACAATTCCTCCATTCGCCTGACTCTCGTTTCCAGTAGCCTCTGCTTCCTTCCGGATCCTGGAGCAGATATTACTATCTGCTGCTTGTGGGCTGATCTGCCGCAGGTCAACCTCACATGACGATGAGGCTCGGACCCTGGCTTGATTCTGGGGACAGCCTCACTTTTTATCTTGGTGTACTTAAGTGACTGGAAAATAAGAAGGCGGGGGTGTGGATATGTTTATCAAGGAACACCCATCTTGAAGGGGTTCATCAGAAAATTATGGATTGGACACAGTCTCGTTGCGATGGATGTCACAGTCTCATGATATCCCATCAGGCACAGATACAACCTTCTATCTCTCCGCAAACCAAACCACAACGTAAAGTAACATCATAATCCCCAAATCCCCAAACCCACAAATCCCTTGTTGCTCTTGTCAACTTACGCCTACGCCTCCATCCCGCTATATAAATCTAGCAACCCCAACCCATGCCTCAGCCGCCTGGCTTTGTTACTTCTCCATCTCACACAAGTGCATGATATATGTATGTCTCTGATTTCCGTTCTCCGACCGCCTTTTGTCTACTTTCTTATTGATGAGAGATTCCGGAGAGTCCGGCGCGGTTCATTGCGGCGGCTATGTATTTGGGGTGACACGGATCGAGGCGCTTATTTAGGATCACAGTTTTACTTGCGGTTTTTTTGAAAAGTTGTATTGCTCTCAAGGGTTTCGTACAATTTCATTCGGTTTTGTACAGTGAAAGTATGATAAATCCTATATCATGTACAATTCTACATCGAGGTCGTAGGATGTAAGGTCAGACATAGGGTTAAATAATAATATAGGGTCAATATATCCGCTTACCTAATCACAATGAGAACTAGGATTATTTTCGTTACCTTATTTGGTGTCACCACACCATAACGTCAAGTCATTTCACCCAGCTTACGAGCATCAGATAGTCGTGAAATTGGCTCCTGCTATTTCTACATTCACGCTATGTCGCTGCGACACTTTGCCACCCGCCCAATCAATCTTCCCTTCCTATACCCCTGCCTCCGCTGCTCTCTGCAGGCCCCCCTCCGGTTCTCCTCCTCCACCTCAATATCAAATGCTTCGGTAGCCTTTTCATCCGAGGTTACCACCCAGACATCCCCTTTGAACAACAACTTGCCTGCATCCCACTTAAATCCTCACCCAGACGACTTTGCCTCACCAACATTTGCTGATCATGCCCATTTGACACTCCACGCTGGCCCTGGTGGCCATGGTTGTGTTGCCTTCCTCCGTGAAGCATACATGCCCGATGGCCCTCCTAATGGTGGTGACGGTGGCCCCGGAGGTAATGTCTACATCCAAGCAGTCCCTGGCGAGACCTCTCTTTTCAAATTATCCAGACAAACAATGATCCGGGCTGGGAGAGGAAAACATGGGAGAGGTTCAGCACAACAGGGGAGCCGCGGTGAAGATGTGGTAATCACGGTACCAATAGGAACTGTCGTTCGGGAGCTCTCTAGGAGAGATCCAGCTGGTGATGAAGAGATGAGATTGAAAGTTTTAAATAGGGAAATGAAGAAAAGGAAGCGGGAAGAGAGAGCATTGGATGAAGCTGAAAAGGAGGCAACAGAACAGGGTATTCCGTATGTGCGCCCAACTCTTCCGGAGCTCACAGATCCATGGGAGATTGAGAAGCATCGATTCGTCACATATCCCGGACTGTCAAGACCAGATCAAAAGAACCTCGTCTTCCCTAAGCTACCAAAGCGGGAACGGTTATATCCTCAACCTGATGGCCCTATCTTCCTCGATTTATCAAAGCCAACACCTCGGCCTATTCTCTTGGCAGCTGGAGGCGTCGGTGGCCTTGGAAACCCCCATTTTGTCCACAGAGATCGCCCGCGTCCCATGATTGCTACCAAAGGTGAAGCCGCCGTCACCCTAGAGATCGCTCTTGAGCTTAAGCTCCTGGCTGACGTCGGTCTTGTTGGGCTCCCGAACGCTGGTAAAAGCACATTGCTCCGCCTTATCAGTAACTCACGCACCCGGGTTGGAAACTGGGCTTTCACAACTCTTCAGCCTAATATCGGGACAGTGGTTCTTGACAGTTACCGAGGGCGTTTACCCGCGCGCGAAAAGAAACAAAACACAGATGAGCGTACTCGGTTCACGGTTGCGGACATCCCGGGTCTGGTTGAGGGTGCCCACCTCGACCGTGGACTGGGTATCTCGTTTCTCAAGCACGTTGAGCGGGCTCGCGTGCTTGCTTTCGTAGTTGACTTATCCGCTGGTGACGCTGTTGAAGCATTAAAGGGCCTTTGGACCGAGGTTGGTCTCTACGCAAAGATGAAGGATGAAGAAACGACTGAGAGAGAAGTCGATGCTAGAATCGATTGGTCTTTGACGAGTTCAACTGGAACCGATGTCGTGGATGAATGGCAAATTGGTGGGTTGGCTCCGGATGGCGCTGAGTTGCCGGGGCGCCATGTTGAGACCGGGGCGGCAAAAGAGATTGCGGGGAAACCGTGGATGGTGGTGGGGACGAAGGCAGATTTACCGGGGACAAGAGATAATTTTGCAAAGTTGAAAGCGTATATTGAGGATGTGAAGAATGGGGTTGTTGAACATCCAGCTAATATCGAAGGGGCATGGAGTAAGAGGGTTGCAGCGGTTCCCATCAGTGCCATCCGGGGACATGGAATGGAGGCTATTGTTGATTGGACTGTTGGATTATTAGATTAGAAGAGAGAGTAGCCACTTGTACGATTATATGTAAGATTAGTCTTGTTTTTGCAGACTCTGTATAGTACGGATATTTGATGGTATTCAGATTGCATGAATAAGCGGTCCTAGCGGTTGATTGATTGATTCATTGAGTTACGTCTACAAATCTCGCAAGGATGATACGACGCCGGATTTCCACAAATGTACCGGACAGAGTGCAATGTCGTCTGTTCTGCCTATAGATGAGCTTTCTATTTCTAGCTTTGATTTGATTTGATTTGATTTGAAACTATTTAACGTCTACCCTATTGTATGGAGTCTATTCGACGCCGGGCTTCCACAAGTGGTCACCGGACAGACCTTAAGACCGTCTGCCGCCTAGGCTATGGTCG